>JAVQKC010167884.1:0-36261 GCA_036025475.1 Philypnodon macrostomus
CTATCTATCTATCTATCTATCTATCTATCTATCTATCTATCTATCTATCTATCTATCTATCTATCTATCTATCTATCTATCTATCTATCTATCTCTATATATAATTTATTTTATTTAACCAGGGAACCATTTTTTTTTTTGTTGGCTAAGCCAAGTAGCTGAAAGCAGGTATAACTGATCATGGATCATTGCATGTAATGAATTCTTAAAGGTACTGATTGGTATAAATGGTGAAGATTGGTGACAACTATACTCAATTCTCTATTGGTACATGTAAGCCAGGGTATGGGAAGTGAACCCCCTACCTCCTTGCTCAGAGACACCTATAGACTTGTGTGCAAGAGAATGACGTTTAGAGATATACAGCCAGAAGGGAGAGCAAGGTACCTAATAAAAGTGGTTTTAGAAACAGTTTCATCATGGCCAAGTAAACTGTTGTGAGTTTTATGTGTGTTTGTCAGAACATGCTTGTCTTTCCTCTGCAGTGGTAAACTCTGGACATGTTGGCTTCTGTCTCTAAACACATCTGTGGTATTGAATAACATTATAAAGCCTTGGAGATTTAGAAGGTCTTTGTGTGGCTGTGTGACGCTATAACTGGCAGACACCAATAGGGACTAAAGTGAAGCTGCACTACTATTGGACAAAGTGGAACCCGTAAACTCTGATTTGATGTTGCTCTAGAGATCAGGGTAGGGACTAAAGTGAAACTGCATTACTATTGGACAAAGAGGTAACCCACAAACTCTAATTTGATTTTGCTGTAGAAGTCAGGGGAGGGACTAAAGTGAAACCTCACGACTATTGACAAAGTGTTAACCCACAAACTTTGATTTGATGTTGCTGTAGAAGTCAGGGGAGGGACTAAAGTGAAACAGCACGACTATTGACAAAGTGTTAACCCACAAACTTTGATTTGATGTTGCTGTAGATGTCAGGGCAGGGACTAAAGTAAAAATAATAAACATGACAGTGTCAGGTAAAGCATTTTTCAAAATTTGTAACGTTTTTTGTGAAACCTTACAGACAATACCTTTAAATGGTCAAGCATTGGAGATTGCAATAGTGGAAATTCTGTCCCTTTGGAATGTCCTGTGATGTACTGGTTGTGGTCTTGCCTGTTTATATTACCCTGGCTGTGTTCACCTGGCTTAGAGCCAGGCCTACTGTCTCATACCCTTGTTATACAGATGTTGGAAGAATAACCATTGACCTTGAATTGAACTGCATGGAGTGAGAATAATATGATGAAGGGGAGACACTACAGGTACTTCTCATTCGTTTCCAGTTTGGTGATTTTTGGCCAGTTTGGTCTCTGAACGGGACAGCTTTCACCTGGACACAAAGAAAATGTCTACTCCAGTGTTTACAACATTTGATCAAACTGCATCATAGACTTATATGGTCAGCTCTAACTTCAATGGCTGTTTTTATCAAATGCACTTTTCTCACACTCTGACCCAAAGATCTCTACTTAAAATGTTCCAGTATATTTTGAAACTGTATATAGATGAATTTGTTAATATATAGTTCCTAGATGGATTTATTGGGATTTTTGCCACATAAAACAAGGCAACATTTTTAGTAATATCTATCTAATGCTGAAGATTAAATAAGAGCCAAATATGTCTACTCAAGGGAAGGGAACATGTGTTGTATTAGCATGCTGCGTGTATGGGCTAAAAGATGTCATCCTTTGATAAAAAATCCTGGATCATTGATTCAGATCATTGTCAGAATTTCAGAAATGTTTACTTGTGTAATTCCTGACCTTCTCTGAAAATTGCATATTCAAATCTGTTCAGTACTTTTGCGTCTAATACAGGTGTCATTCTTTGAAAAGATCCTGGCTCCAGTCGGAGATCCGGATCACTCCCAAAACTGAATCAATTGTTCCTTGTGTCCATAATGACCTTTCCTGAAAATGTCATTCAAGTAGTTTTTGCATAATGTTACTAACAGACAGACAGACAGACAAACAGGCAAGATAGACAGACTAATAAACAGACAGACAGACAGGCAAGACAAAAAAGACAGAGAGACAGACAGACAAGACAAAAAAGACAGACAGACAGACAGACAAGACAAACAGACAGACAGACACAGACACAGACACAGACACAGACACAGACAAGACAAACAGACAGACAGACAGACAGACAGACAGACACAGACACAGACACAGACACAGACAAGACAACCACACAGACAGGCAGACAGACAGGCAAGACAAACAGACAGACAGACAGACAGGCAAGACAGAAAGACAGACAGACAGACTAATAAACAGACAGACAGACAGACTAATAAACAGATTGAGACAGATTGATAGAATTCTCAGTCTGAGGCTAAAATAACATTCTGAACTGAAGTTGGTGGCTTGAGCAATTTTAGATTTCAGCCTAAACATTCTTCAGATTAAAATGATGTCATAATAATTGTTGTCATTATTATTCCAATATAAAGCTACTCTAGTTCAGAACTTGTCTATATCTTTCATACTAGATATTACTAACTGCTATAGGCCTGATTACATGTAAAACCAGTGTGCTGTTGTTATTTCAGCCTGAGCAGCATGTAATGGAGTATGTCACAAACATCTGGAGGCGGCCGTGCTCCTGCCCACTTGCTTCCGTTCTCGTCTCCTAAGGCTTTTTCCAGTAGCTCCACCCTACAGTCCTATTCCGACACTCCGACTCGAGGCACATAACGTCGTGTTTTTACAGCTGTCTAGCGCCCTGGAGCTTTGGAGCGAAGGGAGTGGAACTAATAAGAGACAGGCTCTGGAGTCTGGGGCTAGAAAACCACTAATGTAACTGAGAGGAGTGGCGTGGTACCGCTAATGCAGCCAGACGTGGAAAAACAAGACCGTTTTGAGTAGATTTCAGAGTTTGAGATGACGCGGGTCAAATGTGCCTGGCAGAAAAACCGTTGCTATGGTTTTTAATGCAGGCTATGATTAGAAGCACTGGAAGATATCATATGTTACATCATATTCTGAGCACTCTGGCTTATTTCCAGTGTCCATAAAATACGAATGACTCATTAAACAGCTTTGGAGTCAATGTGATAACTAAATGAGTTGTTGTGGGTTGAATGAAGCTCCATTCTTCATTATATCAGCTTTTACTAAAATGACCATACCATTGAGCTCATACCACAAAATGTAAACAGGAAAAAGCTACTAAAACAAAAACAAAAAAAGTCCAAGATGCATCAGCAAGCGAAAGAGAAAGTGTATCATTGTCACTGTGTCACCCCTGTAACTAACTTGACACTGTGGGTGTATCACATTGATGGTCCATAGTTTCTCATAGCCTCCAGTAACCCTTGACACACAAATATTCATCCCAGCCTCAAAAGGCAGATTATAATTGTTATCATTGGGCCCGTCTATGAGGAGTCTGCCAATGTGCTGTGCTCTGTCAGATCGCTTTGTTTGTTCTGCTTCCTGTTATTCTCACCATTCCAAGTAAAAGCAGAAGAAAAAGATCTTGTGTCAGTGTCAGTTCTGAACATAAAATGGCTGTCTCAGAACATGTTGTAAAACCTGCACCTGGAGTGGATCATGATGTCAAAATAAAAGTCCATGGCTATGTGCCGAAACATTCCAGATTTGACTTTTGAGAAGCTCAGCCATATGATCAGCACTTCGTTCACAACTGTTCACTATTATGACATTAAAAAATTACTTGTTACATTATAGATTTTGGATTAGTCACCAAATTGCTCAGTATGAGGTAGACAAGTTAGATTATTATTTGACAACATAAGCAGACTGTGTTGGCTCAATATGACTTTAGACCAGGTCTGCTCGAAGTGGGGCCCAGGGGCAAAAGATGGACCGCCAAGCCTTTTCATTTGGCCCACCAGGACATCCAAGAATTTAAGGATACTAAGCCCAATTATCAATGACATAGGCTGAATGTCCAGACTCCCCGTTCAGCTCAGAGTTGACCCAATGGTTTGCTAAATGGATTAAATGATCAGATTTGACTAGATTGCTCAAATATGGAGAAATGAACTGGATATAGCAAAAACAATTTTATTCAGTTTTAATAATGTTAAGACAATAATCTTAGTCCACATGACTTTGTCTTTTATAATAAAAAACATCATTAAATTATAGTATTTTATATTATATATTATTACAATAAATTAAATCACAAAACAAACAAATAAGATAGACTTCCCAGAGCAGCTGTGACTTCTGTTTCCATGTTGTTTTGCTTTTATTATTTTTTTGGTTATTTTCTGCCTGTTTTAAATGTGAAGCATCTTGTGAGTCTTTATCAAAGCACTATACAAACTTACATACAAATAAACTATACTGAATATTATAGTAATCTACTTCCACTTTGTAAGTGGAGCATAGCCCAGCAGAATTATCTCACTGTCTCATGCTCCTCTGTCCCATCACGACCTCAGCAGCAGAACCATCTCACTGTCTCATGCTCCTCTGTCCCATCACGTCCTCAGCAGCAGAACCATCTCACTGTCTCATGCTCCTCTGTCCCATCACATCCTCAGCAGAAACATCTCACTGTCTCATGCTCCTCTGTCCCATCACGTCCTCAGCAGAAACATCTCACTGTCTCATGCTCCTCTGTCCCATCACGTCCTCAGCAGAGACATCTCACTGTCTCATGCTCCTCTGTCCCATCACGTCCTCAGCAGCAGAACCATCTCACTCTCCACAGCTCAGAAGAACCTTGTCCCAAGCTTTCTTTCCTCTGCCACCTGTAGTGTCTAGGCTCCTGGGGGAGATCATCAGTGTCCCTCCCTGCCGGGGTCTAAGCACCACATTTTTTTCAATAAATCTATTGCGTCGTTATTTTTTAATTGCTTACTTTTTGTGTCCTTGTGCTTGTCTGTTTCTCAGTGACATGTGACTGTGAACCCAACAGAAGTACATTAACACAAACCTTGTCTTACTCAGTCATCACCAGATGCCTCACAATTACACATCTTTTTTCATCCACAAATCCATATACTTATCCATTAAAACCTCCCCTTGACCTTCTAACTATTGACTTGGACTAGTGCCACACAATGCCACTAAAGCTAACCCGGGGCAATTACACAAACCTGGGATTGAAAGAGAGCTGTCGTTGGGATGGTCTTTCACATAGCACAGCCTGCAGAATATGGAGCCTCTTGGCCGCTATCCAGGCTGGCAAATGGGAAGCAGAAAGACTTTGGCCTCTAGCGCTTGGCCTTAGGGGGATAATTAGACAGTTTTATCCCAGCTTGTTGATATAAACGTGGCCGGCTTAGCTCCCCCCACGCCCCATGGCTTTTGTGGTAATGATCATGTCTAACAGGTGGCAGGCCTGAAATGGGATACTGCGGCACTTCCTGACCCGTGTAGACTTTTTTGGGGGGTTTTTTGTTTAGGTTTTTTTTCCCGGGACCAATCGGTTGTGAGTATTCGCTTCATCATGGTTGCGTTCGGGATTCTGGGAGTGTTGAATATTTGTCACCATCTCATCACATTTGAGCTAATCTGAAGGTCCCCCAGGAGCTGCGGGAGGTCAAACCAAACACAGTTTTTAAGGGTCTTCATCAGAGGAAGAAAGTAAGCTGTTACGGGACTTAAAATGGAAATATGCATGTATGAGTTCTTGTGGGGTGAATGAAGCTTCCTGCAACTCCCTCCAAAACAATATAATATAAAACTTGTAATGCTCCGAATCTATATCCCTCTCCCGGAAGTCTTGTAAGGTCACAGGTCTCACAAGAAACAGAAATTGCAATTCCATCCATCCATCCATCTTCTTCCGCTTATCCGAGTCCAGGTCATGGGGGCAGCAGTCTAAGCAGGGACGCCCAGACTTCCCTCTCTCCAGACACTTCCTCCAGCTCTTCCAGAGGAATCCCAAGGCGTTCCCAGGCCAACTGAGAGACATAGTCCCTCCAGCGTGTCCTGGGTCTTCCCCGCATTGCAATTCCTTTATTTTGTATTTTTAGTCATTTTTTGTATTCTTTTTGTGTATTAGGACAATTCTGTTCTCCCAAATTGTAGAAGAATATATTGGGACAAGAACAGCTCTAATGGCAAAGTTGGATTGTTACCCTTCATGTCAGAGGTCTTCATCGAGGCAAGAGAAAGTATGTTTCTTCTTCCACTTTGGAACTGCGGAGAAGCCCGGTGAGGTGTGCTAAAGAGGATGTCCACCATTATGGCACATATATGTTTATGGAGACGCTAGATTTATTTCAAAATTCAACCCTATTCCTTCAGAGGTTCATCTTTTTTTCATAGATGGAAACTCAAAAGTCACATCCTAGTAGATATTAAAATGGAGATGTAGCAAAAATTCCACAGGTCAAATCAGAGCAAATCATACCAAGGTTGTATATACGTTTAAGAAGGTACAATATAGATAATGCTATTAGTAGTTTTTTGTTTTGTTTTTTGGCATGGTAGGTAGATGTGTTTTTTGATGGTTATAATATTCTGCAAAAGGTATCTACTATTCATATAATATTTAGTATCCAATTAAGTGTGAGAATAACATGCCGAAGATAGCATTGGATGGAGGCAGTTCAATGCATCAATGTGGCGACCCCTAACGGCAACAGAAAACACTCTTAATAATATCTGGACAGCTGATATGACAAGTATTCACTAAAGTGGATTGGTCAGTAAATTTAGCAATGGGTTTTTGGTCAATGGGAAGAACCAGCTGGCTTTAGGGACAATCTTTTATTTACAGACTAAAACTAAACTGAAAATCTTACCACAGAGACATGAGAACGATCTATATTCAATTGTATAGTTATGACACAACACTTTACCATCTAATAGTAACAAGCTCCCGGCTCTGTTCGATTACACTGGAGTTATAAGCTTCTGGATTGAGTCATCTTTTTGAAATGAGCTGCATGTCCAATTTCTCCAATATCCTGCACTGGAGGGGTCAGGGGACTGTTTTGGAAGGGGGGGGGGTTGCTCTGTTGAGGTATGCACATGAAGAGACATGGAAGAGCACTCAACAGCAGCCTCCTGAGTCACTGTCATATAATGGACCATTTGGGGCAAAAAGAAGTCGAAAAACATGATGCGTGATTCCAAATTTACTACCTTTCCCGGAAAACGTGTGGAAGAGATTCGAGCCAAAGGACGAAGGACATTATCTGTAACTAATGTGTTTTTAATTTTTAGTTATGATGTATGAGGAAGCCGTATGTATGTATGGCTTGGGAAATAAATTACTGCATGATATATAGATGATAGATGAGGTACAAAAATGATTTAGTATTTTGTAGGATGCGTAGTGGCCTAGTGCTCCTGCCTTATAGCAAACATGTTGTCGGTTACAGTTATACAACTATATACAACTATAGGTTCCTGAGTCTGCAAATCATCCCTGTATTTCTAGGGAAATTGGTGACTCTAAAAAAGACCCAGTGAATATCTAGGAGTCAAAGTTTGTCTGTTTCGATGTCAGACCTGCGACTAAAAAGCAATTGTCCATGGTGTACCTCCTTGTTGTTGTTTAGTGTGCCGAACAATAGAGCGAAGTGACTGGAGTCCGCATGGTTCCCCGACATTGTGAGTTTAAATCCGCCTCACGACAGTTTTCCAAATGTCACTAAGGCACATAGTCGCTGGGTTGGACTCATTTTCTTCTATTTAGATGCATGGCTGAATACTTCATGTTCTCACACTGTTTCGGCATACACAATTTTAGAGACATACTAATACCAAATTACATTGAGCACTTGCTGTACATGCCCTTTGCCTGTAACTATGGGCTTCAGATGGGATACTAATTGGACATAAGTCAATTAGTCAGGGCTGACACATTGAAAACTTCCAAACATTTACTTTTAGGTTCATTCAT
The DNA here is from genome assembly GCA_036025475.1 of Philypnodon macrostomus. Lineage (NCBI taxonomy): Eukaryota > Metazoa > Chordata > Actinopteri > Gobiiformes > Eleotridae > Philypnodon > Philypnodon macrostomus. The sequence continues at coordinate 7,851 of JAVQKC010167884.1, forward strand.
ATATCTTGCACATTTTTCCAGAAATTGCGACTTGCTGCTGCGGAAATTGAACCTACAACCTCATTGAGAGAAACCACTCTGCCACTGTGCAAGTAATTATTAATTCAAAAATACTTTCCTTACAGTAACCCAGGATCTGTCATCTTTTTGGAACCAAGACATCTGACCAAAAGCACTTAGCATTGGTTTCTACAGTGGTTGGTCATGTCCAGTTAATTATGGAGCTCACTTTTGAGATTTAGAGCTTGTTCCCCCTGACTAGACGGATACATTGGCTTTTGTTATAATTTTCACCTATCAAGATGTTTTTAAAGCTTAGGCTAACCTTAACCCTAATCTTACTTTCATCAGAGACTTAAGAAACTAACCCAGACTTAAAATAGAGTTTGAAGACATGGTCTGTGGTGGTACATTTGTTTCTTCTATACGTTGTGGTTTGGCGTTCCAAATTGAAAACTGGTTTAGGACATTTTGTGGGAAGGTTATGTACGCGTTGCCTCATATGATGTCCTTAGACGTTTGGGTCACATCCAGTGCTTTCATTAACCCAGTGACCCTCCTTGTTGCTGTTTAGTGTGCCCGAACAACAGAGCGAAGTGACTGGAGTCGGCATGTGCATCTTGTGATACAGTGGGTTCCCCGGCATCGTGAGTTCGAATCCGGACAGTATTTCCCCCCACACCCCCCACACCCCTCAATATGGCAATACATGATGGAATCGTTATGAGGATCTGCTAATCTGGAACGATTTTACTGTAACAATGTCAGTGTGTTCATATTAAAATATAAGTATTATGATGAACATTGTATTGCATGTACACTGATGTATTGCTGATTCATGATGAAATTGAAATTGTGATCTTGGCTTGAAAAATATATGATATTACATTTTTATCATAACACCCCAACCCTGTGCTGTAGTAAAAAAATGTGAGAGTGAATGTTATCTGTCTGTGTATGTCTGTGTTGGCCCTGCGTCAAACTGGCCATAGTCCGGGTGTACCATGACTAAGGCCCATAGTTGTTGGGATAGGCTCCAACCACCTGCGACCCCTAATGGTCAACGGAGAAGAATTAGTTGTACTATTACTTGTACTATTATTATTACCTATTGATTAGCTTGACATTTTACCACTATGCACTATACAGAATTATCATTTTATTATTTTGCCAAACCATCTGTTGAAATTAAACCTTAATAAACATACAAAACCTGGCCTCTTTGTTGGAGGGAGCTGCTTCACAGCTGCAGCAGGTCACAGCTGGGCTCCATTGCTTTGCACATGGAGCGTCTCATTCAGCATTTGTGTTTTGAAGCATTGAGTTCAAGTGATGCAAATTGACCCTACATTCACAATGAGCAAAATAATCTAACAGGAGATAAAATAAAAAAATAAATAAAACATAAAGTTGTTAGAATATCAAGCTATTTGAGATTTCACATTCATTCACAAGATAGTCGTCAGGTGTTGATAAACTTTATTCAACCCCAAACCAATCACTGCAATATTTCACACGGTTTTTCCAGCAACTATGGGCCTTCAGTGGGGTAAAACCTTTAACAATGGACAGTTATTATTTGCAGGGTGACATTTTGAGGCATACAAAGACAAATATTCACTGTCATATTCATTAAATTACACATATTCATAAAATACATATACAAAACACATTCAAATGAGAGTAAAAATGTCATAGCTTTACTGGGTATTAAAAGCCAATCTAAATAGGTAGGTCTAAGCCTGGATTTAAACAGGTCCAGGTCTGTGATGGTGCACATGACCTCAGGCAGCTTGAGCCAGAGTCTGGGACCAGAGATTGAAATGGCCCGATCACCCTGGTATTTGTACTTGGCTTTCGGAACCTCCATCAAAAGTTGATTTGCTGACCTCCGGGCTCAGTGTGGGCTATAAACCACCAACAATTCAGCCAGATAGGGTGAGGTGAGGCCAATATAGAGAGCATTACAATTGTCTATTCTAGAGCTAATGAAGGCGTGAATCGCTTTCTCAGTCAGGGCAATTTGAAATATGGCTTGACTTTTGACAAAAAAAAGCGCAGCTGGAAATGCATGGCTTTGGACGGTGGGAGGAAGATGGAGAGAACCTAAAGTAACACGGGGAGGACCTCGTGCAGCCTCAAACCCATGACCTTTTTGCCACCATGCACCCCCTTTGGAGAACAAGTAAAGTATTGTCGATAAATGTGACAGCTGCTATTCTTGCATTCAAATCCCAAAACGGTCATTAAATAGCTTTTCAGCCAGTCGATTTCCCCATCATTTAAGAAATACCTTGTGAGAGATGACACATTTGAGACACCTTCATGATTCATATATTTTCTCTCGTGTCCAAGCCGTGATTTGGCGTACTTTATTCACATTTCAGCCTCGATTAGCCGCACACTGTCTATTTCCCCCCAGATGCCTCATTCATTGTTGTGTCTTTTTGTCTCGTCTGACCCGAAGGTGACAAATATGTTTCAGACTGAACCAAAATAAACGTCTAAATGTGTCTCTTTGTGTCAAACTTGAACCGACGCCAGCAGCTCTGACGTCTGCGACCTCCACAGATTATTGCCCCGTCATTGTTTCAGACACTTCTCTAAACACAAACTCTCACACCAAACAAAAGGGTATATCCTCAGAGCTGGTTTAATGGCACAGTTACTTATTTCAAGATACTATTGATTGTCTATGGTTAGGTCCATACTATAAAACATGCAAAGACGTTACGAAATGAAAACTGATATGAATGAAAATGTGTACGTCTGGTCAACAGGTTTATTTGTGCACTGGGCAAAAAATAAGCCTGCTGTATATAAATGCATTTAACCTGATGTGTGGTGCTTGTTTTAAAATACATTACAGAAATAACTAGCATGCAATTATTTTGAAAAATCAAGATTTTTTTTTTTTCAGAAGATCATTTCGTGACCCCCAGGGACCAAATGTGGCCCTCAGGCTTACATCTCAATTGGTTTTACTGCATGTGAATCTATATAATTCAACTAAATGATGTAACAATATATTTTGCCACTTTTCTGTGTGGTTATATAGGGGCACTATTATAACCACCTGAAAAAAACCTGCCAGAAATGTGTGGCCAGAAAATAAATACAAACAAAGGTAGCTTTTGATGAGTGGTCCTCTTCTGTAATACATTTTTGACAAGGTATGGCCCTGAAAATGAGTTTTAAGATATCCCTATATATGCTACAACAGAACCGGGAGTGTGGGGCTAATCAGAAGGGCCAGATGTACTTACATAATTTGTGTAGCTATACCTAAACATTCATATACTGTGCCGTGGTTGGAAAAGGAATGGTCTAGTATGTTATAAATGTAAACAGAGGAACTCACTTTGCTGAAGCTTCTTGTACACAATGTGCTTACTGTGAAAACACACACTTCCTCTAACCCTGACTAATGACACTGATAAACTATCAAAGGCCTGTCAGAGATGCCCCGCTTCACGTGTTGACATTCATACCACAACAATACACACTAAAAATAACCACTTTGGGATTAAAAATAAACAAAATACTGCCATAGGACAATTTATGACATCCATTATTATACTTCAATAAAACTCCATAAGCCATAATGGACATTCTGCATGGTATAAGGAGGTTAACAAAGACAGGAAGATGAAATAATGCATTCATCACTTTGACTGGGGCTCAGGGCCAAGTTCATGTCAAGCTCATAACAAACTCAGACTATCCTAAGCCTGGCTCGTTTCCTCACTCACACGTCACGCTCCGCTGGACATCTACGTAGAGGATGTATTGATCTAACTGCAGTTTCCTTTCTCACAAGCTCTAAACAGGACCGGCCATATCACAAAACAAGCGCCCCCTCCCTCCCCGAGCCCCATAAAACTAAATAATAAACTCGCAGCCTGCCAAAATAATCCAGCTACCTTTGTTCTGAGCGGCTTCAGAGGGGCGTGCAGGGCTCACTAATGTGCTCTTTTAGGGTTTCCTTTGAGGTGAATGGATGAAAACAACCTGCGTATGTGCCGTACGTGTCCTGTCCAAGAACTGCGTATTCAGAGAAGGTGTTGTCTGAGGCACTTTGAGGAGTTTATAATAAAAACGTGGAAGATAATAATAGTGTATATGTTGTATGTCAACACAGTTTGATACATTAACAGCCTTTATTCCAACCTCGTCTGTATTTCCAACTCGGTGGCAAAGATGCAAGGAGTTGATAACTGGTACATTTCCTCTCAATATCTCCGTGTCAGCCTTGCGACTAATTTGCCATTGTCCAAGGTGTATTCCACCTACGACCCATAGTTACTGAGATTGGCTCAAGTCACTTGCAACCCCTAAAGAGGAAATGTCTTAATTGTGCAACTTTGGCAAACCTCATGAACTCATGGAACTTTTATTATTAAAGACTTGGAGTCCAGAAGACAACAACACATAAATAGACACAGAAATACATAAAAACAATACAACATGACATAGGCAATCCATACAATAGTAAACAGCATACCCTACAAGAGACTACTGTACCAATGCCTCCACAACTGAGACTGGTAACGATATATACAGATTATGAAGTGTTTGGGTGTGTGTATGATTATTGATGCATTGTGTTTACAGGTGCGTCCAGATTGACACCATTATACTGTATTAATAATGTGAAAATGCACATTCTCACAACTGTTGCTGTTGTGTGCTATTGTTATGACAAAGTGGCAAAAATAAACCATGTAAATGTGAGTTGTGTTAGTCTTTATAACTCTGGAGTGAGCAGTAAATTGTCTGATCCATTCTTAGCTCAGAGGAAGCCCGTCCCTCTGATGATGCTCTACAACCAGGAAGAGGCCTGCTGTTTACTGGCCCTGATTATTAAAGACACATAACAACACAATACAAAGACAAAGTGCACACAATGTCAGGGCACTGCAGTCAGTCATGATGCCAGCTTTATCTGAGGGTCTGTATCGAGAGCAGGGCTGACGTAAGGGAAATGCTCCAGAGGAAGAGATTGATTCAAGGATTAGGTATCAATAAACAGGACGGATATTACATTATAAACACATATGTAACTATTGTTATGGATCAGTGTTGATTTAAAGGGTCAAAGGGTAAAAAAAAACATTTATTTAGGTGGATTCTTGAGACACCAGGAGATCCTATAAACTGCCTCTGTGCCTCAGAGTTCAGGCTGCTCCTCAGGAATCTGATCAGGGCGCTCCCTTGAAAGTGAAAGTATCTGGCTACAGGGTTAGGGTTAGCTTCAATGAGGCTTTTAAAAAAGACATTAAAATAATACATATTAACTGTATAACTCACATGATGTTGCTCTCAAAAGTAACAGATGTGATACTTGGTAAAGTTTGTACAGAATCAGAGTGAAGGTTGAGTCCAGAAACATCAGAACATTTTGAGTTGTAACAGAACCTAGGGATTGTACATTACTGCACATTACTGCACATTACTGTACATTACTCTATATTACTGCACATTACTGCACATTACTGTACAGTACTGCACATTACTGCACATTACTGCACATTACTGCACATGAATATGCTTCTGCTGCACTTTTAACAACTGTGGCTATTTTTAAATGTTGTTTGCCAGCAGTAGTTTTAATGCTCTTTATTGTACATTGTTTGTAGAGCCTCAGAAAGGTTTATTTGTCCCTTTGGGGAAGGTCACACAGCGTTAGATTTAATGTCACAGAGGGCTAAACAATACAGTAAATGTATTAAAGGGGCAACTTTTTTCACAGAGCGCCCCCTACAGTTTCACAGAATAGCACTATCCACAAAAAAACACAAAGAATATAGACTTTATATATAGACTGTAGATGATCATAAAGCTACTGTTCAACACAAAAACACCAGGTCTGCGTCAGTTTTGTATCTTTTTATTTCTTGGAGCTCTCTCTGTAAAAGCCTGTTTGAAAGCAATTTGTGTTTTTGGCGAGATCTGTGACTTGACCCAAGACTTTCAGAGACATTCATCCAAGCAAGGAAGCTTCATTCACCCCACAACAAGTCATTTAGGATCACACTGACTGAAGTTTTGTTAAAGTAAAAAGTCACATAGGCGCCCTTTAAAAGATCAGCTGACATTAACTTCCTTCACGAGTATTAAAATACAATGCCATAGGCGTTTATAATTTTGTCACACTGATAACTGCACAATAATAAATAACATAATCAGAATTATCTCTTAGCTCTGAGTCCATTTTGACCACTCTGGAGTGAGTTGTGACTTTAGCTCAAGCCCTGGCGTGGACTGTGGTGGATGGAGGCAGCTGTGTGTGGCCCCTGCCCTGACACCAACTGCTTAATTAGAGTTAGTCTCATGGGGCGAACAAGAGGCCAGCACAGGGGCATTATGGGAAACACGGGCTGGAAGTCAAGCTAACAGTGGACTGCATAGCTGTTAAATTCCACTTAAACAAACAAATAAAAACTCAAATACTTTTACATGGACCTAGATCTATTCAAATGAACTGACCAGAAGACAAACTGAGCACAGCAGGAGAAGTACGTTCATGTTTCTATTTCAATTGTATATGATGGTTCTGGACATTTTACATTTCAAAGTCAACTCATCTGATTAATTTCTCTTGAAAAAAAAAAAGTATACAATTGTCTGACCTAGCTGAGCTACTATTTCACGGTGCTAAGTTGCAATCTTCAATGTGACCAGCAGAGGGCATACATAAGCACACATAGCATCTTTAAGACATCATTGCCGGTGCTTTGTAACATTGAATTCATCACTTAAACTCGAAACATATGATAATGCTTTTATCTGTTAGAGTCAGTGGAAGTTTTTAAGAATCAATAATTAATAACTGCTCTCAAGATGATTTGTTTATGTATTTATTTATTTTGTAGAGGTGCACTGGAGCATAAACACCTGAAGATATGTATCTCCAGATGTCAAGCTGCAGTTAAACAGGCCCACAATGGTAGAGGGCCAAGAGGGATGACAGACCCCTCTTCAGAAGTCCTGTGGGAGGCTGGATGGTTGAGTTGACGGTTGAGTTGCAAATATTGTTTACTGTTCTTCTTATTATATTCGCGGCTGATTTGCAGGAGGTTATAATACAAATCCAGAACTGAACGAGAGCGCGCAGACCTCCGCCAAGTCAGCTAATTTCTACGGATCAAATTAAATTAAATTTCCCCTTGTGTCATTCCTGACCTTCATGAAAATGTCACTCAAATCCGTTCAGTAGTTTTTGCGTAAGGTTCCTATAAAGTGCTGATATGTCCACTGTAAGTAGCTTTTCCCTTGAACAAAGCCAACCATCACCTCATATCTTACAGACCACATGTGGCTAGTAGCTCAAATGAAAAGCCAGTTATGTTCGGTCCTAATGAGCTATAATAAAAAGCACTCCTCTTCTAGTTTATATGACCACATTCTCCCCTATACGCCGGAGCATCTGCCCCATTGGTGATCCGGTTTCGCCGTGTCTGGCCATAGCTTGCATACTGTATTAATTGACTTAGTTGGCTGCCAAAAAATAGTGCTGTTCAAGAGAGGACTATAAGAGAGACGAAGGTGGTAGTTAGTTTAATGCGAAAGACAATGCATCAGTTTTATATTCTCAAGCCTCAAAGATGCTTTACAATGACATTATTCATTCACTCCTGCCACTGCTGCCCTGGGGCACACTGACAGAGGCGTGCCATTCTGTGCCTACGGCCCCTCCGACCACCACAAAAACCCAATCACACAACCACATTCATTCATAGGCAATGTGGGTTAAGTGTCTTGCCCAGGAACACAACGACGCTCAGGCAGGGATTCACTGCCAACCCCAGTACTTTACTTTTGACGATGAGGAAAGGTCTGCAAGAGAATAAATGGAAGATTCTATAGATCACAGGAATCAGTGAACACACAAATCACTTATTTTGGTAGATTCCTTTTGTGAAAGATCAGGAAGGTTTCTTAATGGATAGAGCATTTACCCCTCAACCACAAGCTCCCTGGTACTTTTAAGACACTAACTGGCCATTGTCCAAGATGTACCCCACAGAAGGCCCATAGTTGCTGGTATAATCACATGTAACAAAAATATATCACGTGCAACTATATTTATATAGGCCATATTTCAGTGTCACACTTTTATGGGCAAACATATGTCCAGAGTAACAAGAATTAAAGGCATACTATTTAGCTTTTGTCCACTAGGGGTGCTAATGACAATAGAGAATTCAACATGGCTGACAGACATCTAAAAATTGCTGATTGATGGGCTAAAAATGTGTGTAGTTTGATTCTTCTGGTGCAAATGTAAATGTTAACATCAGGCTACACACAGAGTCGACTGATGTATAAAATGTCCCTCTAATTGAAATGAGTTTGTGTTTTTTTTAGAGGCCATTTTATGTGTTGTTCCTTCAAGTAAATGTAACTCATGTCTATAAGTCCGTAACGACATACATGTGTGTTCTGCTACAGCTAGACCCAATGAGGCCTCTATAACAGCAGCTTTAGTCTTCGAGCTCTGGTTTCATGCTCCAGCTACAGCACATTTCGGTTGTCCTACCCACCCTGCCCTCTCCGCGGGGTCCTCGTGCACCCGCGCCCAGCCTGACCCCATCCCATACAAAAGATTTACACCTCCTGACACTTTAATTCATTGGAAAACACCAGTGTGGACCCAGGAGTTAAGTAAGTCTATTAGCACTATGGTAGAAGTAATGGTTTTGAATGTAGTGCCAGCATTGCCACCCAGACCGATCAAACAGGGCCCAGCGGGTGGAGGTTTCCTGGAAGTATGAAGCAAGAACGTAGTCCTGAGGTTGCTGACAGAAAGATATAAAACTGTCCATAAAGTTGCTGTGAAATTGGGTAATACTGGTAGATAAATGATTGCACAGTGCAGTGGGTATTAAGTATTTTAATATAATTCAGTTTTAAAGGTTGGTTTAGTATGTTGTAAGTATTGCTCTTTTGGATTCTGTGTAGGTAATTCATTGTACAGTGAAGATACACTGGAAATGGCCAGTTAGGAGAAGAGTGGGGTCCATAAATCATGGTTTGTAGCACAATGAGGTTCTTGTACTGGGCCGTTCTCTGAGACATTTTGAGCAAAAAAATCTATTCAACACATATTTGTTCAATTGTTTTTGAACACTATAAAGAATAATTGTCATTGCTCCTACCTTTTCTCAAAATTGGGCCTTTGTGGTAGTATGTCTATTATTTTTTAACATTTATAGACCCCTTAAAAGTTTGTAAACAAAACATGCAACAGGCAACTGAAGGCAAGACCATAATACATTTTCAATGGAGAAATTAGCATTAGCCACAAAATATTGTAAATGAAGATGGTTTCGACATATGCCAACCACTCTGCCACATGTAGGTGATGTCAGAGCCTGGTTAGGAAACATTAGTGAATGTACCTCACATTGTATGTCTCACATTAGTAACAGTTAGCATTTTGGCTGGTGGTAAAATTCTTGATTTTTAGGTTTTACTGGACAAGTCCTCACAGAAATGTTGATGACCACCATAGTTTTTCATTATATTCTCAGAATTATTATATCACAAACACTACTTTTTTGTAAAGTTAACTCACTTTTGCTCCAGTCGCCTCCATTCTGGGATTTTGTATATTCCACATGACAAACAATTTAAAGGGTCTATAGATTATAGTATGTGCTTGCAGTGTAGTTGTATCACACTTTAGCCTAGCTTACACACAGATGACACATTTCCTAGGTCAAATCCACTGTCAAATCATTGCATTGATATTTGTATACAGAATAACTTTAGATAAAAGCTGGTTGTTGGGCCCCCTGTAAATATTTGCCATGGGGCCCAAGTGATTAGCAGTGCTTCTGCTCAATGGATCTACTGCATGAGAAAATATAATGTGCTTCTGTAGTGTTTGTGGTATATAATATAGGCTTCCTATAGCCTACACCCAGCTAAAGCACCATTCTATTTTTGCTTCTATGTGAAATACTGTACATGTCAGGGAAAAATGGGTATTTTTACAAGCGTAAGAGGAAAACTTATAGTGCCTAATTTACTAGTGCTTCAGATGTCATATTAGGAGGTTTGTTGAACTTAACAAATCAACATGTGCACGTATGACAGTAGGAGGTATAGTCAATCAAATCACGTTCTTCTGTGGGCTGTTCTTTTTAAATGTTGGCATCTCTTTTCTGCAGACTGTGCGTTCCTAAAATAAGACAGTTCTGAGTATATGCATGAAGGGGTTGTTGGGTACATCTCGAGCCCCACTGCGACTCTGTGCCAGTGGTGCCTTTGTGTCAAACTCTGTGCTGGATCTGTCCTGGTCTTGTTGTTAGTGGCTGCACACATGTGATTATACTGACCAACTATGCCAACCACAGACCAACCTTTATGAAGATAAATGATCATTATTAAAGGAATTCAATTAAATATACTGTAGACTCCCCACAAACTCCTTTTCTTCTTGCCTTCTGCCCCTCAACATGCACCACAACAGTTTAAAAAGTAAAACTGGTACTTTGTTATACAAACTAAGAAATGTAGAATCCCCATAGTGAATGAATGTGAGAGTGAATGTCAGTGGTCCTGTGACTGGTAATTGAATGTATCGTGCCTCAGGCCTAAAGTAGCTGCTATGGACTTGAGTTGCAAGTAACCCACAAATGGCAATACGTAATAGAAAAAAATTAGAAGCTTTTTGTAAGTTCACTATTAATGCCAAAAATCTGATGATTCACAATAAAAATACAAAAATGACCCTAATGTATTCAGATTTGTCATGGGAAGCCATATGTTTCTTTTTGGTTGTATTGGCACATGGGTGTGTTTTTGTGTTGTTTCTGTATATTTGTCTATGGGTTCACAATGTGTTTTTGTGTTTGTGTTTATATATGTATGCAGCTGACCCTTGCTCCAAAACAGATTTCTCTTTAGGGAGACAAATAAAGAAAACCTTGAACCTTGAAGCTATTCTAGAGTTATAACATTGTCATTATGCTATTGAGTAAAAAAATGTATATCCACACAATGTTGGTAGATGTTCTCATTCATTCATCCAGGTGGAGTTCATTTCATTCATTCAAAAGTTTAAAAAGACTTGTCCAGATGCCGTTTTTAAGATAAAAATTGTAAGTCTTCTTTAAATACATTAAAACATAATACAATCATACTTAATGCAGCACCATTAACATGTGCAATTGTCACATCTTCCATACTGTAAACTCTATTCCAATGCTTTGTCAGTCAGCGTGGCATCCTAGTTTAGAAGCTCTAAAAGGGGCCGATGCACAGTTCAGTTGGCTTTATTTCTAGTTTAATGAAGGGGAACAGGCTGCCAAGAGTCAAGAAAATAGAGGCGCAAAACAATCCACTGCTTGTTTTTATGAAACGCAGAGAAAGTCAAACGGGCGGACATGATAAGACCCAGAATAAACATGCGCTCCGTACAAGGGAAGATAGGGAGACATGCAGTTGGTTTGTGGTCATGTGTAACAATCACTTGGAGGAAATTCCCCTCATCTTACGCGTTCAAACGATTCAAATTAAGTCCCTGTCTGTCTGGGATGGCTTGTTTGTGCCGAGTAATTGCGAGATAGTGCAGTGAATAATGTTGTGTGAGATTCCTGATAGGCTCGGTGGTGCTGGTTAGCTTGTTAGCGTTGGCGCGGCAGAGGAGCAGAAGGGCACAAGTGTAAACAACACATAAAAAGAAGAGTTGGCTAGAGCTCCGATGTGAAATAGACGAGGTTTCCAGCGACAGATCGGGAAATAGTGGCAAAATCGCCTGTTTGACCTCAGTTCTTCAAGATACGTTTCACCCTTCAATGACAAGGGCCTTTAATGATTATATTTTTACAGTGTGAAAGTTTGTACCATGTTATTTTGCGTTCATTCCCGGTTTATGCTATTCTATTGTGCTTTATATTTATTTTAAAATCAGATAAATCTAGCTGCTGTGATTCTGCAGTGAATCCCCACATTAGGCTTTGTGTGAAGAGATCAATGTAACCAGATTACATGTGCTTTTTGCTTTCATTTTTAGCAATACAAAATGCTTGTTGATATGTTTATGTTAGCACAAATCGACTTTGCCCTGAGATCGTCATCATGAACGTATTCAAGTAGGCTTTGCAGTATTCCCAATTTCAATCCAAAATGGCCGAATTCCTGTAGGTTGTAGGCTGGGGCCTAGCCCAATTTTATGTTGGGTACACTGTGGAGAATCCCTGCACCAAGTTGCATTGCTCTGCTCTCTGAAATTTGTCTATGTACATTAAATCTACAATTGACCGAATCACTGTGCCAAAATTCATGCGATTTTGTTTATGTTCAGCAGAATTAATGACTCAATAAAGTGCTTCAGAGCATTTATAGTTAATTAATTAATTGTCATTAATCATAGAAGTACCATCCTCAATCCAGTTCAGCATCTTCATGATATGTACCTGTGTGCAACAGTTGAAAAAAATCCAGCAAAGACTTTTTGAGTTATTGCGTTCACAGCTTTGGGCAGTATTGAATTAATTACTTTATTAATATTCATCGTAGAAGTAACAAAATTATTCCAGTTCGGCGTCTTTATGATATGTACCTGTGTGCAAAGTTGAAACTGATCCGGCGATTTGTTTTTATATCTCAAAAATGTACTCATCTACCCAGAATGCTCAGGTTGTTTACAAATGTGAACACCTGAACAGTTAATCGTGTGGGCTCTGTAAATGTCAACCAATCACATCTAATTATAAAGTCTGACGCTACTTCTCTCAGCAAACTGCTTCCTAATTGGCCCTTTATGTGCCTGGGTCTTGTCTGTGTAATATCAGGTTGGTACAGACATTAGAGGAGCGCCGAGCCTTATACCTCTGTTTGTGTCTGACAGGGCTGAGCCAGCTGTCATACCCAGGGCCTGGCATCTGAAGCGTTGCCATGGTGATCATGAGGTGCTATGTAAACATGATCGCTGCTGGAAAAGATTAGTGGAACAGTTTCTTCGAAATTTAGAGCAACGGCATGGTCAGATTATTAAAATATTATGACTAGGATGCAATACATGCTTCTCAATCATTATCATTGCAAGTCATTGAATACAGTTTGTGCTTTGTTTGAATCAAGGGAATTGTGGCTTTAAGTGCACAAATAAACGTTATAATCTTGAGGAGCGTTGAAATTGATCTATTTGTGGCGATAGTATATATTATGTGTAATTATGGTTGTATGAGTGTATAATCATGTAAAAAGGGGCATGGTGTATTTCTGTTACCTGACAGAGAGGTCTTTATAACTGAGGATGGAGGAGTCCTGAGTCCTGGTTCCATAGAATGTGATATTTTGCTACAGTGGCTACCACTGGCTTAAATGCACACATAGGAATGAATAATGTAAATAATTGGCCAATAAAATGACAATTTAAAAAATCCTTAACGCTGTAAACATTTGTATTGTGGATTATTTCCTAATTGTAAGTTTACCGTTCACCTTAAAATACAGCTGAGTGCACAGAAATAAATACCGTATATGTGAATATTTTCCAATTATTTGACATACCATTTGTGGCAACAGGATTTGTCATGTCATCTTCTACTGCTTATCTGCCCACCCTCAGGGAGGCATCCAGGGGGCATCCGAAACAGATGCCCGAGCCACCTTAACTGGTACCTGCTCGAGTCGAAGGAGCAGCGGCTCTACTCCGAGCTCCTCCCGAGTGACTGAGCTTCTCACCCTATCTCTAAGGGAGCGCCTGGCCACCCTACGGAGGAAACTCATTTCAGCTGCTTGTATTTGCGATCTTGTCCTTGGTCATTACCCAAAGCTCATGATAATAGGTGAGAGTAGGAATTGACCAGTAAACCACCCCAGTGCATGCTCAATGAACAACATCATCCGCAAAAAAGCAGCAATGAAATTCTGTGGTTCCCAAATAGGACTCCCTCTGGCTGCACCTAGAAATGCTGTCCATAAAAATTATGAACAAAAATTGCGATCCAAAAAGAAGAACCACCACCCCAGGACGGCTCTCATCCACCCCCGGTGCCCTGCCTCTGAGGAGCTTGCGAAGAGTCCTCAGCCTCTGCTTCCTCAACGGAAGACATGTACTAATCTATTCTTTAGTGTCTGGGGATGGTTTTGGTCCAGGCAAGTATTCTTGAGCTACCTTTTGTGGCAGCAGGATTTGTGTTATGTTCAAGTTCACAACCTCACAGAAAGAAGTCTCAAGGTTTTGCAAATAGAGTGAATAATACGTGTTTTCAAGGACTTTTCAAAGGCAGCAAAAAAACATCTGACAAGTCAGGTGAAGTAAATGGTGTGTGCTTCCCCTCCAGTTGTGCTCAGTTTGTTCTTCATTGGCACCTGTAGCTACAGAAACAGGAAGTAAAGTTCCACTGTGCTCTATGCATGTGCTCTATCAGGCAGCCATGTCAATCCCTATCCTGTTCTAAAGTAACACATTCATATGGAGATGGGCTTAATGCAATATTAGCAAACAAAGTCTATAGCAAAATTAAACAGAACGTTGAGTCTGATGTGTCCTGAGGGATTGCTCTGCAACATCCATAAATTCATATGACATCAATGTGGGAGAATTCACAGGAGCGGGACAACAGAGCCCTCAGAGAGCCATCACAGGTCCAGAGGGAAGAGGGCTGTCCTGGATAATGTCTGTCCTTCCTCCTCTTGCTGTCTGGCCCATGGTCCCCTTGCCCCCTTCCCCCAGACCAACACAAGACCTTACCTCACTGAATGTTTTCACCAGCTCTGTATCTGACTCACTCACTCCTTCGAGCTTTTTAAGTGAATCACTATTAAGGAAACACTGGTAAAATTGCAGGAAAATGTGTTTAAACAAAAATATGTTTTGGTGAGTTTGGTCAGTTTTTCTAGTGAATTCATGTTTGTATGTCTGTGGGCCTCGCTAAGAGCCAGTGTGCAGCCTGAGGTGCACCTGATCAGCATGTCCAGACAGGTTACAATATGACGTGTTTGTCCAGACAGTTGGTGTATTTGTTTAGACATGGCCACTAATGAGGTTCATGCACCTTCCTTCACCTGTGTGTTTCTCATTAGTCTCTTCTTTCTGACATTTTCCTATATTTAGAACAATTCCTCCATGTCTGACTCTGCCCTTGTAGTGTTTGTAAACAACATTAGCTGGATATTTATTATGTTGCTGTAAGTTAAGCAGAGGTCAATACTATTCCAATGCACAAACTAGCATTAACACCAAAAATGTATAGATGCAAGTAGCAGTACATACCCTAAAGGCAACATGCTAGACGTCACTTAATTTTTGTTTTTAAGTGTGTATGAACTGTGGTCAAGTGGGCTACTTATCAACAATTTAGTTAATTTAAAGAAATACTAGGGTGTACTCTCTGCACGCTAACTTCGAAGTTAGTTTCAACAGAGAAATTTCATTTAGTTCATTAGCAGCTGGCTTGTTATGTAGCTGAATCGTTTAAAGGAGCAATTGTTGCTACTGAAGCTAAAGTTTACATGCTAAAGGCATTGATTCAGTTATGTTATGAACAAACTTTATATAAAAGGTTAGCCTACTTACGTGCTAGCATAGTATTATTTTTTTCATATCTTTGACAAATCAGCTAAATGACAGCAGATAAACCGTTCAGAATGAGCTCACTTTGTGTAGCTCACTTAGGTAAGGCTTTTTAGCAAAGCTTAATAGCTAAGGTTGCTACTAATGGATAATTACCCTATAGGTCACATTACATATTCTGAGGTTTTATTTGGTGGCCTTAGTTTGCTCACTTAAATAAATAGTGGTGAAGATAATGTTGTGTCTTTTGAATTGATAAAGACATGGGCAAATACAGTCTCCTCAGTTTTCTTTTGCAATATGTTTTTCTATTTGGCTTGTTTCTATTAAACAGGTGAGCTCTGTTCTCCACAGTCTGTTATCACTGCCCACTCACATCCTGTTGCACACTCACTTCATTTATCATGTAGAGGACTGGCACACTGCACTGCTTACAAAAACACCAGTACGGCCTCTCATGCATTCATAACATTTCTTATGAGGGAGATATTAGGTCCCAAAGCAGCACAAATGGGTTGGCCGCAAGAACGATTGGTCATTTAAGGTCACTGGATTCTGCTGGTGGAGAGAGACAGTGTTTTTGCTACAAAAAGGTAGAAAGTGGCTGTTACTATATCAATAAAAATAAAAACATAGTGTTTGTAATGATACTCAAAATGTCAGACTGTTGCTGTAGTATGTTTAGTGTAACTGGTATGGCCTTAGAAGCTGAAGCTGGTAGATTCAATATCACAGAGCCAAGGTTACCCATGTTTGGAAAAAGCATCATGGCTGCCAAGGCACTAAACTATTGGTGCATTTACAGTATGTGGTCCTTGGGAGTTTCTGAACTGCTCAACCTGTGAAGTCGGAATATTAACGCTTCCAGACTTATTCCACCACTCTTCCTGTTATTGGTTGTAGTTTAGGTATAAAGTTGGCTACATTTTGCCAGTAAAGCACATGCCTGGAGATTACACACAGACCACAACCCTTGTGTGATGTGATTACTAATAACTCCTGACACTCCCACATCCTATGTGCCTCTTGCACATAGGATGTGGGGGGTGCCATGCTTGCCATCAGATTTGGTGCTGAATGAGGAAATAGTGTTAGTTGTTAGCAGTACAGGCTAGTATGAAATAATATGAAAACCACCAAGAAGCCTAGATGTGTTCAGCAGGCTCTATCTCACAATAGCATTGAGGAGTGATGTTTGTTGATGTTCACAAATCCTTTACCAAGGGGTTTCAGGAGCATTTACTCCTGAACTAGAAGATTCCTATTTCATGCAGATATAGGCTTCTCTTTCAGCATATTGTTGATAATGAGCTCAGGAAATCCAGGGTAATAATGATATGCTAGTAGTTGTAATAGTGAGTTAATTGAGTTGAATTAGTTAATTGGACAATTGTGTGTCTACATTCTTTAAATGTACCTTTAATGTGTCTTTGAAGCTACTATTATAGGCATTGATTTATTAGTGTACTATTTTTACCGTCTAAGGTTAAAAGCGACTGGACTGGATCTTTAAATAGCACGTGTTAAAAGTAGTCCACTCTCCAACCAACACCTTCTCATCTATGAGTCTTCTGTTCATCATGTCTGTATATATATGAGGAAGTGTCTGTGCAGCCCCAGACACAACTTTAGGTTTGCCTTGATCCTGTCCAGCTGACTGACTTGATGGGCCCCTCTATACTAGTCTATTCCTCTTATCTTCGTCTGTCTGTCCTATTCTGGTTTGTTTACTTCTTGACTAGACCATTCAAGAATCCAAAGTGATCTGGCATTGCATCATTTCAAAATATTACCCCATTGTGTTAACTTTAGCTGCAAGCTTTCACCACTCCATCATCAAAACAATGCTTGCTTTGTCCGTCTGCCTTAGATGAGTCCAGTGCACAGGCCACAGCAGAAAGTGTGTCTGAAGCCTGTCCAATGTTTGCAAATGGCAGTGAATACTCTCATAGACCTGTTATAGATAAACGCACGCCAAATGTATTCTCACATTATTATTTTTTTATAAAAGTGGTGGGAGTTTTGGAGAGACTGAGCTAATAGTGCGGTCCGTATTGACTGGTGGAAAAGAGAGATGATCGAGGGAGGGAGGAGAGAGAGAAGAGGGGTAGAGGTGGTGGGTGTATTAAGAGGGGTGGGGGTGTGGAGGGGCGGAGGTGTGTATAAAAGCATTGCTGTGGGGAATTAACAAATATTCCTTAGAAGAACTGACACCGAGGTATTTACAAGACAACTTCACTTTATTGGGTAAGTCAACATTGAACTTTTGAATGTTATGATATAAACAATTGTAATAACTAACTAATATATTTACTTTTACAAACTCAGCTGAGAACAAGTGTGTGAATAGAGCCTATGATTTATCGTAAACAATTTTGATCCTTATTCACCACTGAAATGTTGCTAATCAATCTAAAGTATCTCAGTTACTTTTGGTTTGTGTTTGAGTGGGAGCATTTGAATGTAACAGTATTTGAGTGCCTATTCCATCTCCATCGTTCTTGAAATGTCACCAGTTATTTGTACTTTTTTTTAACGTGTTGATTTTGTTTTATAGTTTGTGTTTTACTTTTGTTTAACATTTGCTCTTAGATTACCCGTCTGCTCGAGTGTTTTTCCAATGAGCTGGCCACTTTCTGCTCTTTAAAAGACCCCTGCTAAGATTTAAACATTATATAAAACTTTGCAGACACTTCCGTCAGCACATCACATTCCTCCCCGCTGCAGATTCTGACTTCTCGGGCCCGCTGTGTCTGGGAGTGTTGGCTTGACTGATGCCAACATTTTGCTGCAGACTCCTGTGTGTAGCCTGTTTTATGAAAGGTGCTATTGATAGTGAAAGAGAGATCCAGACTCCAAAGTCCAAATCCTACAAACAGAGGATGTGGATGAGAGCGTTTCGACACTGGAGCCCTGCCGTCACTTTACATGTGAATGAATGAGCGTGTTTGAACAGGTGTCACACACATTATCACAGATTAGTTTAAGAGCATATGTTAGCGCTACTGTATGTCTTCATATATACAACATTCCCTGCTTGTTTAGACATATGGCAAAATGTGAGTGGAGTCCAGCTGCTGAACAGGGCTTTGGAGTCTTGACTGAATAATATACACTAACTTTTATGATAACTATATGTACTTGGTGAGCTCAGACCTCAAAAGATTAGCTCCTTCTCACTAATAGTAAAAGAACTACCCAGACCTGAACTCAAATCTTCTAGATGGGGGTAAAAACTCTTTTAGCCAAAGCTTTTACGTCTCACAATGGCAGAACTTAACACAAATATGTTTGGGGCTTTTGTTTATACAAGGGCATTTTTATTTCACAAAAATCAGAGACACTGCACCATGTGATGCTAAAGTCTTTTGGGAAATAATTATGATGTAGGGTAACACATTTCACATCCAAATGACTAATCCATTTTTAAGTCCTTACAGGTGCTTCAGAGTTTGTCAGCACTGCCCAGGATTCAAAAGTGGTTTCTTCACAGCTCAGCGTTTCTGTGTAAACAAGAATCTGTGATGGCATTACTATTGTTTTTTTTTTCCTGATCAGCACTGTCACATAAACAGCAGCTCAAACTGATCATTATTTTCCTTATAACCCTTCTGGTTGGAGTTTAGATGTTTGGCAATCACAAATTTAGAGCTTTCGTTTAAAGATGCTGCATATACAGACTCGGTGTTCAAGATCCATACCAAATATTTTTTTCTCTTTAGGCTATTAATGGTCTTCACTAAAAAAGTCTTGCCATTACCTTGTGAGTTATTTTGCTAATGCTAACAATCATGTGTAAAAATATATCCTCTTTGCATGCAGAACATTTCTTATGATCACCCCTGGGCCAGCTTTATGGTGTTGTGTTTATGTTGGTTTGTGGTATAGGCTCACACATAAATTCAGCGTCTATCCTCGAAATGCCCACCTTACCTTCTGAAGACTATCCTATATCACCTGGGTCTGGATATATCCCTCACACACTAACCACAGTCCCATATATAAACCCAGCCTCCCGGAGCCTCCTGTCTCCAGTTGTGGTCTTATTTCCTTTAATCCCGGGCCAACTACACTCACTCTTCACTTTCCCTCGGAGCATCGCTGACTTGACACGTCTGCTCTCTCCCGGCAGGATCAACAGCATCAGGATGAGGAGGTTCCTGCAGTTTGTGGCTCTATTTGCAATGGCCTCGCTTTGCGTCTGCTACGGTAACCACTCTGCCACGCCATACATACACACGCGTAAACATCTGCAGCTGTATTCTGTTATCTGCAATTTATCATTAATTAACCCCATGTTTTTCCCATAGATTCACATGAAAGCTCAGAATCCGTTGAAGGTGATTAAAAAGTTTCATTCCTGGAAAAACATGCATGCTACTAATTTAAGGACTTGTAATGATATGATATTGTATCCGTTGTGTGTTTGGTCTATTCATTGTTTTTGTGGTCTCAGATTTATTTGTGACTCCAAACCGGGCCAACTCCTTCATCAGCCCACAGAGGGGGACCCTGTACAACCCGGCCAGAGGCAACTCCGGCTTCAACTATTACAACTTGATGAGGTTTGTGTCAGACACAGGGGTACATATAGAAAACCACAGAAGCACCACAGTACTGTCAAGTTGTGTATAATTAGATGTGTTTGAAGTCTTAGGCTGTGGTAGAGGAAACTCAGAGAATGTAAAGTGTATCATGGGTTTACCTTAAAATATCAAGTTTTGCTCATTGTAGAAATTGCCAAAAATCTGCACGCAGTTTTGATGCTCTACCGACCCTGATTAATTTAATACTGTATTATTTTATCTGATTAATTATCTAATAGTGGGTGCTTCAGCGAGCAAGTACAAACGTTGATGGGCTTTTTTAAGTAATGGTGAATGTGTCGGTGTATAGTCTTTTGAGATATGAAAACCCAGGAAGACACCGTGCAAGAAAATGCAATTTAAACAATTTTCTGTGCTTTGGTCCAGGATAAAGTCCCCGGCGGAGAGGCGTGCTGAGACCTGCGAGGACTACTCCCCCTGTCGCTTCTACGCCTATCGCTATGGTTACCAGCAGGCCTATCAGAGGTTCTTCGGTTCCAGGACCCAGCCCCAGCCCCAGTCTCAGCCTCAGTCCAACCTCAGACAAACCTTCTATCGTCGATACTGAGCACAACACATCTAAACATACATGCACTTACTCTAATTTATGTCGCTGTCTTTGGACCTAACATTTACTGAACAGAGGCTGACAACCCATCATTATGCACCTGTAGCAACTCAGCCCATCTCTATGTAATCCCACTTTATCCACTTTTATCCTTGTATTTATGAGCTCTATAGCCTAAGCCTGTAAAAGTATGTTTTTCTACTAAACAATTCTTGTATGGAATATTTCTATGTGTGGCATATGTTTTGGATTGTCAAAATGCTCTATGGTGCTACAAATGCTTTAACTAACACATGCAAACATTAAAATTAAAGTTCATATGATGTTTGGATCTTGTCAACATGTCAACAATACATGTTTGTGTTGTGATTGTAGCCAACGCCACAATTACAGTTTTAAGGCTTAGACGGAGAGATTGTAGCCCACAGACTCAAACACTTTCTTTATATCAAAAAAGGAGACAGAATATATTTTCATTGGAAAGTTGACAATACTATCTTTGATCAAAATGCAGTTTTGAAAAGGCTTTATAAATTGCTGAGAGTCTATTATGTGCAAGTGTATTCAAAGGGCATTCATACTGGGGCTACTCAACTGTTAGCTAGCACAAATAGCTAATGGGTCAATTGCATGGTAGAGGGAACCCCAGAGCTTAAACAAAAAATACCCGGTGAATGGCATTTCTCTGAGCAAAAATGAGTGAGAGTTCCAGGAAAAATGGTGGCCACACTAGCTCAAGGATAGTTCGTCTACATACATTGTATTTTTGTCTTGTAGCTCATGAAGTTGGTGACCTACATAAAATTATATTTGTGCTGAAAGCAACTGATAACCCAGATACTACCATGTAAAACGTTATCCCAGAATCCACCAATCAGCTACTCTGTCCATCCTGCACATGCTACAGCTTCCGCCTTTATTGGCAAAGCTAATTAGTTTCTCTGCACAGTTGTGTTCTCCACTAAATGCTGCTCTCGTTCTGAAGAAAATCACAGCGGTTAGTAATAAAGTCTTAGCCACAGATTAAAATAACGCAGGCCGTCTGTTTTGGGTTGATTATAAAGCTTTTTGTTTTGCACTTCGTGACCTGTGCTTTTACTGTGTATTCATGCCCTCTACAGACGACATTAGGCACTGCACTAAGACGTCTTTATACATTACTAGGCTATGTATAACTCTATGATGTACACTCACTGACCACTTTATTAGGTAGGCAAATGTATGTTCTTGTGAGCTCAGATGGCCTGTTGCACATATCTTCAAGACAACCCCGCTGAAGTTCACCACTTTCACTGCAGCCACAACATGACGCTACAGCTGGAGCCTACAGCAGCAGAAGGCCACACCGGGTGCCACTTTATTAGGTACAGGGTCGTTGACATTGACACATTCTTATGACCTAAATCAAAATAACAAACAGTTGGACATTTTTTTGCAGATAGACAAACTTTTTTCATTTCTTTATGTTGTGTGCCAATGTGGGCGTATGATACAAGATGCCCTGACCAATCACACTTGCATATAACATTGCAAAGTCTACGTCTAAAATGCTAGCTGCATTTCTGTAGGCTATATATGTGTAAAGAAAGTGGGGGAACACTTTATTGTGAAGAACTACCTGAAGAAACCTGCTGAATCATGAAGACTGCAGAGGCACTGCTTCTGTGCTCTTTGCTGGGGCTCCTCTGCCTCTCGTTAGGTAAGTGACATACTGAATCACACTTATTGCATTTATTAAAGAAAAAAAGAAAAGGAAAATAAAATGAAGTACAGTGCCATGTGCCTAGACACCATTTCAGTATTAGATTTTTAGGTGATTTTTTATTATGTGGGGCCATAATTATTATACATTTAAAGGCTTTTATTTTTAAGTTTTATGTAAGTCTACGTTTTCGTTTGAACCATTGTTCATGTTTTTGCATGCTAATAATATCATCATAATATTGTTTATGATTATGTCAGTAAACCAAAGCAAAACCATAGATAAGCTGACTTAAGTCTTTTCTTACTAAACATTATTTCCAGGGGCTTCAGTGGACCGACCTGCTCCTGACCAGCCTGCACAGGAAGGTAATGCATTTTAAGGTGTCATGATAGCAAATACACAATGCCCTTATTCATAGTTACTATAGGTGAACTATTGTGGCTCTATGTCTACATCTGCACACCTGTTACCTGTAACATACTGTCATTACTACAGTAGGCCTACAGGGGAGACAGGTTTTTCTTCATTCAAACATGACATTTTCTAAGGCACAGTACAGTGGGCAATTGTCAACACCTGTTTGAGAAGCAGACAGTAGAAATGACAGGCATCTTCTATGACTTCTATTCTTGCAAATATGTCAGACTGATTTAGTTACAGGGTTTTTACACGTTTTCCGGCACTAGGCACATTTTTAATATTGCAATATCTTTGTGTATTAAAATGACAGCCATACATGACGATGATGTTATTGGTGTTGCCTTTCCCCAGTATGACTTTAAAAAGTAAATGCCAAAATTGAACTCTTAACTTGACCTTTTGAGTGTATGTAAACAGTGGCGGACTATGCTACATGTTAATAAAAGAATTAGCAATACCACCGAGACAGGCATTTCTTTTATAGCCTATAGAAACTAGTGCTAGCTAAATGCTACATGCTAATTGTCACAGGACCCTCATTGTACTGGACAAAGGAAGCTAGTTAGCCTCGTGATTCTGTAGGCTAACTAGCTTCCTTTGTCCAGTACAACGAGGGTCCTGCAGGCCACAAATAGGCATCTATATATGTATGTATACTTTAAATAAATGAATTCTAAATCTAAAATATCTATTGTTATTAACATGCCACGTCATTGTCTTAAGGCCCCTCATTCTAAAAATAAATA
The DNA here is from genome assembly GCA_036025475.1 of Philypnodon macrostomus. Lineage (NCBI taxonomy): Eukaryota > Metazoa > Chordata > Actinopteri > Gobiiformes > Eleotridae > Philypnodon > Philypnodon macrostomus. Next base: position 31,411 of record JAVQKC010167884.1, read on the forward strand.
TGACTTTTGTCACTAAAGTGTCTATGTAGCCGACTATAGCTTAAATACTTTCAATGTATTGTATTCCCGCATGTATTTTGTCCATATTTCTCTGCAGGTTTGTTTTTGGAGCCTGAGCGTGCTGACTCTGTGGTGCGACAGAAGAGATCCCTGTCTCAGTATCAGCTGGAGAGGTGGGACTTACCTGGTCAGACCACATTCTCTTACAGTATTTCAATCCAAAATGTGCCTATGTGCCCTTAGTCTGAGAGAGGTGTGTGAGGCTAACCTGGACTGTGAGGACATGATGGACACCAGCGGGATCATCGCCGCCTACACCGCCTACTACGGACCTATCCCGTATTATTAGACCACACACCCACCCAAGAGATCAACACAATTAACTCCAGTCGGCATTAAGATAACAAATACGCGTGACAATGTATGGGAGAAGATGGTATAGTGAACAGGAAGTCATAAATTCATGAGAGATTTTCAAGTGAAAGCATAAAACAGTGTCTGTATTAACCCTAACCTGTAGAATATAGTAACAATTAATCAAATAAAAATACACTTTGTGGCCTAAAAATGACTGAAAACGTGTATTGTACTTAAATTGAGTTGTGTTTTTATTAATACCACAGGAGAGCCCTAATGTTCCACTGTAAACAGAACTCTGAATTACAACATATTTACGCTAATACAAATGTAACAGGCCTATACATCCCCATGTCTATCCTTTAGCTTATAGTCCCCACCTCTAAGCATATACTGTGAATTGCTATCGTTCTGTAACCTTTACTATAGCATCACAACATTCTATAGCTCTATACATTTTAATGGGAGCTGGGGGGCAAGAAAATTACTGTTAATCTGCAGATTGTGTTTGGACAGATACAGGATGATAATCAGATTCAACATTTGTGGATTTTTTGGAGGGATATTTCCTATAAAAATCCCATATAGTTTATACAGAATTCTTGCCCCCCATCTGAGGGTGACATCTTTACATTCTAGAACCTGCAACCATTACAACATTCCCTTCACTATTACAACGTGGTAGTGTAGCCACAGTTGCCCTGGGACACACTGAAAAAGATGCGGCTGCCATACCACACACCTGGCCTCTTCAATTACCACCAAACACAATGCCCCACTCACACAACTATACATAGGTCAGTAAAGTGTCTTGCTCAAGGGCACAACTGCAGTGTGACTTTCTGGGTAATGGGCGACCTACTCAAACACTCTAAGCCACTGCAGTGATCAAAACAAAATTACAAAATTGTTGGCTGCTTAGAAAGTTGGATAATGGCATTAAGGATGTTTCAAATGCAGAGTATGACAGAATATGGCAACAATAAAGTCAATTGAATATAATGTATCTGCCACTTGGTTATGATAGTGGAACCCAATGTACCACAGAACGAACAGTGGTAGACTGTAGGCCCAGCAGTGTGCATTGCTGAATCGTTTTATCGACACAACCTTCACTTCCCGTGTGGATGAATTATATTTGTTATATAAAGACTCAGAATTCCCCCTAATGACAATGCTCCTGATCACAGTCTCGTATAACAGTGAGTTTGTTATTGTGTGGCATGTTGGTCTGCACAGTCCTGATCTATGCAGTCAGACAGGTCCCACTCCCACTCACGATACTGCTTTGTTTTGTTGTGTTATTGTGTGTTTTGACTTGGCTCTGCAACGTTTATTTTTTACATTATTGCACAAACTGATCACGCATGTTTTATTTTTTACATTATTGCTCAAACTGATCACGCATGTTTTATTTTTTACATTATTGCACAAACTGATCACGCGTGTTTTATTTTTTACATTATTGCACAAACTGATCACGCGTGTTTTATTTTTTTAAACTGGGGCATTTTTGTGACAAAGCATTAGTATAATTTTTATTGTATTGTGGCCATGGTCTTAACAGGTTCATAGTTTTCTGTAAGTTTCATTCTCTCATGTTTTGCTTAATGTCAGTATAGGAACTATGAGTGGCTTAGCCCTTACAGCAACATAAATGGTATTCAGGAAAACATCTGCATACGATAAGATTAGTTCAAACGTATTATAAAACCGGTTCTGCTCTAGTTTTTTCAGTTACCGAAAGAGGCGGGTGAGAATGATTCTGGTTAATAAATACTTCCTTATCGTTATTCACTTAAGATTCCCCACCTTGACTAAGTCTCCAGTACAATAGAGGTGAAACAATAAAACACATTTTGTGCACATTTAATTTTTCAGATAAAGCAAACATCATTTTACTTATAGAAAAGCCTACAGAAAATACTATTCTGTAGCTTCTGAAGGCCAATCATGTATTGTAGTGTTGAAGTGCCGATACAGTCGTTATCATATAATATAGACACGTAAGAATGAACAGTATGATTGGTGCAGCTCGGTGAAGGCCTCAGTACTGTCTGATTATTGAGTGAATCAGATTTATCATAACATTTCAGAACCTTTTGACACTCTTCTTCCTCTCCGCTGTGCGTAAAGCGCTGGAAAGTACCTGTGCGTCACGCCGCCTTTCTGACAGCAGCCTAGATAAAAGGCAGTCTGTGCACCTGTTCTTCCTCACTGCACACACCTCTGACCGCAACACAGTCATGGAGAATCGACTAACCTTCGAACAGGAGAACCGCGAGCGTATCAAGGCCGTGGATAGCTCGTTCCGTATGGCCGGCAAATCCCTTGCCATCCCCGGACGCGTTCTGATAGGAGAGGGGCGTCTGCTGAAGCAGTCTCGCAAGAAACCTCAGCCTAAATGCTTCTTTCTGTTCAACGACGTGATCGTGTACGGCAGCATCCTGGTGAACGGCCGCTGGTTCAAGAATAAGAAGATCATTCAGCTGGGTCAGTCTCTGCTGCTCAGACGAGCTTTACAAAAACTAGTCCTTATCAATAGTCAGTTTTAGGCATTGGCTTTGGGTTACCATAGTTTTTACCAATGATTGTAAGTGAAGGCAAAGAATCCTGCAAAAACTGTGTTGTGACTCTATTAACATCAAACAAACAATAGTGAATGACTTTCACATTTGTGCAGTGCAAGGCAGGTTTGGACCCTCTTCCATCCAGTGACACTGTACAGGGCAGGTTGTGCAAATGTTTAGCCTATAGATTCAGAATGCATAGAAGACAATAGGTCAATGTGTCAATCCCAGACAGTGACCACAGCTAATTGTAGAATGTCTGACCAATCTGTTAACATTTTCTTCCACCACAGAAAACATCAAGCTGGAGGACATGGCGGACAGTGCTAACCTGAAGAACCAGTGGTTGATCCGAACTCCCCGTAAGTCCTTTTTCGTGGGCGCCCCGACCAGGGAGGAGAAGCGTACCTGGATGGACCGCATAGAGCAGTGCAAAGCCACCTTACTGCAACAGGGCCACACTGCCACCAATGACTTTGCCGTGTCCTGGATCCCCGACAAAGCCTCCCCTGTCTGCATGCTCTGTGACGCAAAGTTCACCCCCACCAACCGTCGGCACCACTGTCGCATGTGCGGGCTGCTGGTGTGCGACAAGTGCTCCAAAGAGAAGGCTGTGCTCGGACACATCAGTGCCACTAAGAAGCAACGTGTGTGTGGACCCTGTAACAACAAGAGACAGGAGGAGGGGTCCCGGGGCAGAGGCAACTCAGAGGAGGACGACCCGGCTGAGTCCAGTGATGAAGAGGAGGTAGACGACGACCAGCTGTACCTGGCGCCCAGCTCCTGGCTCGACTCACGCATGGGCACATATACCACGATCGACAACTACATGCCCATGCGGCCAGCCCCTTGAATCGGAAAGATGTTACTGTTACTACACACAAAGAAGTCAAAGTTTCAACAAGAATGACTTTTTAAGAAAATATAACAAATCACTAATGTAGGATCTCAGGATCTGTACTCTGCAACTTGTGATGAAGGTCCAGACAGAAAAGAAAACACATCTGTCAAACAAACGCATGTATATATTGTTTTATAAAAAGCTCTCTCAGTAGATCATATTGTATATTTTAAAATGAATAACTGAAATCCAGTTTTGTTATATGTGATCTTTTGTTATTGTTGACCACATATTGTGCTCTGTAAACCTAAAAGTATTTTGGAGACAAATGAGAGGCCTTGTGACCCACATGTGTTCATTGAAATGGCTGAAAAAGATCTGAACTGAACAGACTAACACCTCATTTTCTCATTTGCACAGATACAGAATAAAATACCCAGCCATGAAAAACCAGTCTAGATTTGAATCCAGATGGCCTCTTTATGTAGCACATGTTTATAACAATGTTGTAAATTATAGATTGTAACGTAACATACATTGCACTTGTTTTTATGTTATTGTGTTGTCAATTCTTTGTACTATAAACCAAGTTACACTTACATGATGTCTTGTGTGTTTTGGCTGGTGACTCAACAATGTTATGAACAGTTCTGGGAAGTCCAAAACAAACCTGTTTTGGTGGGTAGTACTCACTGAAACTGAGTTATATTTACTCAGTTATATTTACTCAGTTACATTTACTGAGTTACATTTACTCAGTCACATTTACTCAGTTACATTTACTCAGTTACAGTTACTCAGTTACATTTACTCAGTTACATTTACTCAGTTACAGTTACTCAGTTATATTTACTCAAGTTACATTTACTCAGTCACATTTACTCAGTTACAGTTACTCAGTTACATTTACTCAGTTACATTTACTCAGTCACATTTACTCAGTTACAGTTACTCAGTTACATTTACTCAGTTACATTTACTCAGTCACATTTACTCAGTTACATTTACTCAGTTACAGTTACTCAGTTACATTTACTCAGTTACATTTACTCAGTCACATTTACTCAGTTACAGTTACTCAGT
>JAVQKC010167893.1:0-37482 GCA_036025475.1 Philypnodon macrostomus
AATACTGCACTAAATCACTTTATGTAATATGTTTACTGCTGCCGCACCATTTGAATGTATCATGTATGTGCAATACTATATCATGTGCAATACAAAATTCATCTGAAGTATTTTACCACCTGTGAAATACTTACACCTTATTTAATCCAACTGCACCTTTGTATTTTTTCTTTTATTACTGTACTTTATTATTATATGTTTATTATATTGTTACTTATCTCTTTTTTTGCACACTTTTTTACCATGTACTATTATTGCATGTTACTAGTACTTCATGAGTATCTCAGCAAGTGTAACGGTTCTTCCGATCCAAAGCATTTCATTGCGTTTTCTGACCCTGTGTTGAATGTGCATATGACAAATAAACTTGAAACCTGAAACGTAGACATGCTTAATCAACTTACCCTATGAATTATACCAGCAGAATGAATATACTGAAATGAGAGAGAAACAAAGAAGATTGGATACAGAGGAAGAAGCAGCCATATGTCACAATAGTAGATTTAAAGTCAGATTTCCCACCTTTAGCCCTTTAAGCATTTGATACACTAAATACTGAATCTTTTCTTGTGACAGCCTCTGCAACTTCATCAGCTTCCCGAGGTCTGTCCCCATGAATGGCATCACCAGATAACTAGGAGAAGAATTCAGCATTGTCTTTATTTTGACAAACACACTTCATTGTGCACGGGACACTGACTTACAAATCAGTAAATCTGTCCAGAGAGAGGTCCGCTGTAAACACGTCTAGAAGGCCAATCACCTAAAAGACAAAACACACTTATAACAAGGCTCTTAAACAGTTATTGTGTTGTTTCATACTTTCAGTTCTCTTACATTCTCGTGTTTCATGTGTTTCAGAAGCCGGAGCTCCCTATAGGCACGTTTAGCAAAAAGCTCCGATTGGAAAGGCCTGTAAAGTTTCTTTATGGCCACTTTGGATCCTTTTCTGAAGTCCTCTGCGGAGCTGGAAAAAAAGGATCACATGAAACATCCTACATGAAATCCCACACTGTCATTGATGATAAGACAACCAGGAAATGGACCGAGAGGATCAATGTTATCTGCCACAACTGCCCATTTCGCAAAAGCCAACTACACACATTGACACGGTAGCCTACATTCACAAAAATCCTACCCTGGACTACTTTAGGTGGCCTCCATAAATGGATGTTCATACAACGGACAATATGAGCTTCCTCACTGCAGGGAAATGTGAACTAGGGTTTAGTTCCATGCTGTGTATATCAGCATGTTCTTATGTAGCTCTCAGCCAATAACAAGTCACACAAATCAAAACAGCCTTGGCTTAGCCTTAGGGAACTGATGGACAGTTGGTTTGTAAACATTACTTATTCTATTTCAGCCTTTAAGGTAATTCAATCTGTCAGTCTGTGGGGTAAGGCGCTACCTCCTTCTCTAGACAACGAGATGTGCAAAGCCGTTTAAAAGGTTACCCATCTCCCTGTAAATTGGTGATTTGAAAGAAATACGTCCAGGTGGCAATATGAAACTCACAGGTATGGCATGTGTCACCACGAGGAAGTAAAAACCACTGCAGCGTGCTGCTGTTCAGCGAAGCGCACGTAGTGCTTCTTTTGTTTGGCTGTCTGTGACAAAGCGCCTGTCCTTATGGCACCATATGTCACGTCTCTTTGTTACGCAGCTCCGCATATAAAACACCGCAAGCACTGCTTTCTAGCTTCTTAAAGGCAACCTTATCTTTTAGGACTTACCATACTGTCCCGTACGCGCCGGTCCCCACCTGTCTCAAGTCCCGGTACCGTTCTGGAACTTCCCAAGTGGTTTTGTTGACTTCCTGGCGGCAATATCCAGGTCTGATACGCTTAGACATCTTATAATAATAAACAAAACAAGAACTATACAAGTGTAGTGTTTCTTAAAGCTTCCGCCGCTTCCGTAGGTCTGTAGCTACACATCCATTGTGCCAGATCCCACCTATGGGTTAACTGCGCAGCTCTGTGTGTCAGTCGCTCAGGGCGCACCCAGAGGTCACCAAACGACACTCCCGAGCCCTGATAACCCTGCCTGCAATTAAAGGTGAAAAACAAACTGGAACGCAAACAAGAAGCCACTGAACAGGCAGCATGGGCTCCACAGAAGAGTATACAGTGTGCTCACCTGACTTAACTATCGAAAGTCGGCATTATTGACACTGAGGGTTTAATGGCTCGTTGCAAGGTGTGTTCTTCTCATATTTGGAACTTGCAGAGACATGACCCAGCTCTAGGCTTCAGGAATATAAATACACAGTTATGCGAGCTGAAATGCACAAGGGGCAAAGACAAAAACAGTAATGACACAACTGTGAATCAGCACACTTGAGAGTTTTGTTTATTTGGTAATAAACATGAACATTTAGCGATATCTGTAGGCCTGTAAATGAACATAAAGCTTAAACATTTTAATTATTAAAAGTAATGGATAAATCAGCATTATTCATTCGCCTGTTTATATTGTAGTACATTGGTGGAAGGAAAGGAGAAAATATATTGTGCGTATTTATTGTACGTAAGTGTAGATATGAAATTCTTTGTATTGGTAGACTGTATGATCTGAAAGTAACAGCCCAGAGGTTTTCAGAATCAGACTGGTTCACTAATGACTTTCTGTCTGAGTCATCATTAATAGCTTGACCACACCAAGCAGACCGGGAGAAGGCTGGAATTGTACATTGAACTTTTTATTCTCAGACCATACCATAATCCTTAGTATAATCTCATTTGTATTTCCATTTTTATATGGACGATGACGGTCCTTTTTTTGTCTCCAATTTGTATAACACCAACCAAATTCCTTCTCTGCTCTGTATTAGTCAGGCTTCCTATGGGCTGTTGTATCAAGTTAACTTCCTTAATACTGGCTGCCAAAGAGAATACAAGTATAGCATTATCATTAAAGCACTCTCTCATTTCAGACGAGCCAGTAAAGCGTTAAGGAAGTTATTACGAAGATCACGTGACGCATATTTCCTGTGCCCATGCCGGGGGCTTGCTGTTGTACGGTAAAGTATTTCTGACTGTAGATGCAGAAGCCGCATGCTCCTCTGCTTCATCCCTCTCCCCTTCTCCAGCGGCTCCTCTTTTGCTGCTCCATGTGGGAAGCTCTAGACCCGGCTGTGAAGTAAAAGGCTTCTCCAGAACCTTCAGAACTCTCTGGACCTGTGTTATTGACAGGAGGTCAGAGCAACACACAAACAGTACAGTAACGCCCACAGCTAGGGCTTACTGTGGCTTAAGTTACAAAAGTAATACTGTACTTATTCCGACCTCCTTATTTATAACATAACATAAATATAAATGTAACACTCCAAATACAATGTGTACCTCAGAAAAGTCTCCAGTCTCTGCAGCCTCAATTGCATTTTGGGCGATGTAGTTCCTTAGCACTACATGTGGGTTGGTGCTGTTCATCACCTTCACCCTCTCATCCTGAACAGCTTGCACATCACTCTGACCTTCCAGTTCTCTCCCTAGACGCTTGCTGCAGTAAAGATAACAGGCATCTCTCAGTCAGACAGTTAAAACCTCCCATTTCCTGGTTTCTCATTATATCCGTCCTTTTTAGTACATCTGCACCCACCCAATCATTTTTGCCTACACCTCACCTGTATTGTGTAATCCAGGCAGTCCATTCTTCAGCTTGCTTGGTTTTCAGCTCTTCTTGGCTGGACTCCATCAGGTCCTTAAGCTTGCTGAGTTTATCTAACTGCCTGGCTATTGTCACCCTGTCTGATATCATCTGGAACAGTGCTGGGTTGGTCTGGGCCAAAGAGAGCAGCATTGCCAGCTCCCTATCAAGAGCAGACACAAAAACAAAACCTTCAATATAACAGGCACTGCAGGGAATATGACATCAGCTCTTACAATACAATACATTTAAGGTAGACAATATGGCACAGATTAGATATTATTCTGTGTCAAGGTCTAAACATGGGCTGTAGACAAAATACATTTAAACGGTTTCAATCAGAATAATAATTATGATTCTATGTAACTGGATTTTCGGTGCTTACCGTGGGTCCATAGTGGGTTTGTTGGCAGCCTTTAGTTCCTCCAAAGAAGCACACTGCTCCAGCAGAAGCGGCGTGGCTTCTCTGATAATGTCCCCCTCATTTTTCTCTTCAGTGGGACAGGGGATTTGGCTCAAACAGCGAAATGTGTTGGTAAAGTCAGAACCTGAAAGAATATAATACTTATTCAGTGTTAAGTTTAAGGTGATTTTCTTCAGACAGTGCCTACCTGTATTATGCATGGTCTGCAAGAGCTCTGTGATCAGAATCTCATCTTCAGGTTCTTCCTTCTTCAACAAACCTATTTTCTTTCTCATGTTTTCCAGGTAGAAGCGGTTATATACATCCATGTATTCATCTATAACCACCTCTGCTCTTTCGGGTGGCAGCTCAGGAGACAGAGCCTCTGCAAGTTTCACCAAGTTCCACCTGCATACGGCCGGTTGAGCCTGGTAGGAGTAACGACCTGAGCTGTCTGACGCATTGCAAATAAAATCTGGGTCAAACCTGAGCAGAATAAAACAGTCATTATGAACAATATAAACAAATATATGACTTTAGATCAAATTTGGGTTACCATAATGCTTAGTGTAATAAATGCTGCTATTGCTGTAATATAAATGATTATTGATAACTATGATACATTTTTTCAATAAATTTACCTATCCATGAACCCATAAGGGCCATAGTCAATGGTGAGTCCCAGGATACTCATGTTGTCCGTGTTCAAAACTCCATGACAGAATCCTACACACTGCCACTGAGCCACTAGTTGAGCTGTACGAGTCATCACCTATAAAGGAAAATAGATAGTGTCAACAAAAAGTACTAATAAATAATAACTAAAGTTTACAAACTCATTATTAATTGTCATTTGAGGTCATGGGCTCAGAATACATGCTAGAACCTACAGCACTGGATATAGATGACCCAAGTCAAACTGTGGACTAAACTGACTTAATTTGAGTTCAAACAACCATAATAACAAGGCTCTGAAATATTCTGTACAGCAAAGTACTAAGGGCCCAGCATGAGTCCACAGCAAATTTAGAATTCAGTAGATTTGATATTAATATTATTGTATTGTAGTGCTCTATGAATGATTCACTAGATGAATTTCTGTCACTATTTTTATTCATACTGAGAGAGAAATGTATTTCTACCTCTCTATAGAAAGCCACATTCCTCTCAATGCGGTCTGGGAAATTCTCCTGAATTTCAGAATAAAACATCTCAATGACGTAATCCAGCATCTGACCCAGGATCTCATCACGCCCATAACTTGGTCCCTGGCGTCCAGTGAACTCATCAGCCTGCTTAAAGATCTCAAAAGATCCAAACCTTTTAAAGAAATTTTTTAAAGATTTTGTTACAATTACAATTAAGCACACTAATGAAGAAATATCCAGTTTTAACCTGAGAAAAGTGGGAGCAATGCGGAGGACCACAGAGCATCTCTCGTGGCGAGGGTGACCGCTGTAGTACACATCCCGCATGACCATGCTGTCAGAGGTCACTACAGAGCCGGCTCTGGTGGTGGGCACACCCAGGAAGAACATGGCCTCACTGCACAAGAACTCTCTTATACTGGAGCGAAGGACCTTGCGACCATCAGCTTGCCTATTAGAGACACAGAACAATATGAAAACTGTATATCAAAAATATTATTATTACAATGTTATATCATTTAGTGTGTTTATAATATTAATACAATACGGGAAACGGTATCTAGTCTAATAAAATAACAAATTATATGTACTGACCTGGAGTAAGGGGTCATTCCAGCGCCCTTCACCTGAATCTCCCACCTACCACTCGGGTTTACAAGCAGCAGCTCTGGGTCTTGTCCGGGAGGCACTTTTACCTCCCCAAGGTAACAGGCCGCTCCATCACCCAGCTGTCCGGCAAACTGCCCAAATTGATGCCCGCAGTAACAGTGAGCAGCGGGCTCTGAGCCGGGCATCACTTTCGACCCACTAAGGTACTCTGGCCCCAAAGGGTCGTTTAGGACCTCTTCTCCGCGGAGTCCCAGAAGCGAGAGCGCATGGTCTGACACAGCCACAAAGCGGGGCTTGGTCACCGGCTGCGGCTTGACTCGAGAAAAACAGGCTCCCTTCACCTGCCTCACACCCGGTTCCTCAGATGACTCCAAGGGAAGCCTTTTGAGAGCCTGGTTGTCAAAAGGGAGTCGCTCCAGCGGAGACTGACTCAACGCCAGCCCCATGTCTTCCATCCCAACCGAACAGAGAAGTCTAAAAATGGACACACCGGGGAGCCAACTTCTTGTTGAGGCGAGCCGGCGTCCTAAATAAGCCATTCAACATCTGTCCGACACATTACACTAACTGTTGCCAGTTATAAAGTTCTACCAAGTCATGCTTTGATAATCCGGATGTTTACGAACCACACGGTGTTACACCATATTATGTCGTACCGGAAACACAGGACCAGTCGCAGGAAATATCCCGTGTGTTGTTTTGAGAACGGATTTTAACAGACTAGAGTAGAAGTGGTTGCGTTGGCATAAATGTGTCTTTAAAAAACTGGAATTCGCTGTAAAAACAGGATTTTTAGTCGTAAAAGTGGTTTTAGTTGTACAGGGCTGTCCAAACTTTTTCCACTGAGGGCCACATTGCCACAAAATAATAGAGATCCACTCTCTGAGGTGACAAATTTCACTTCACCAAGAGTCCCCTTCGGTTGTATCCGTTTTCTGAACACATTATTTTCACTTATTGTCCCTCTGTATTATAACCACACAGAAAAGTAGAAACACAACTTGTTACACATTGAATGCTTGGATTTTGCTGAGTCTTATGAAGTAAAAATACCATTTGGGCCAATTCAATTTGGCCCCGGGCCAGTTTGGACACCCCTGTAGTAGTAATAAAAATCAATCAAACTAATAAACCAATGTATCTTAGGAAAACAATAATTGGGATTTCAGGAAAACAAAGAGTAAAAATATATCTACATTTTCCCCTTAAGGCTTCTGTAAATTTGTAATATTTATCATAAATGTTGTAATACACTAAGAAAATAATCAGACATGTTTTTTTTGGCGTAAACAATTCATTTGACAGTAAAGATGATAATGTACAATATCCTCTGATATGTTACAATTCTTACTGAGAGTGTGAGTTTGGCAGAAAATGAAAAGAGAATGTCCCGACCTCCAGCTTTTTTGCAGGTATGTGACGACGTCATTCAGTAATTTTGGTCAGTAAATTTATTTGTCCAATGTAACAGGTCATGAATTAAAAAAACAAACAAACAGATAGATAGATCAGGAACAATTTTTAGAATCAAAGGCAGTAGTAATTTAAGCATTTGCCACCGATCCATAAAGCATGTCAAATATAAGTCTATGTAGTTCAATAGGTTGAGTCAACTATAACACACTTTTCAAACTTGATCTTATATATAAAACATTTCCATATGAGGTCTGTAGCAATAAATTAGATCTGCGTGTTATAAAATTACTACCAGTAATATTAATTACACTGCAGATGGCTTTTGGGGCATATACACATACTTGCTTGATAGCTTGATTTAAGTACATTCCCTTACTTAAGTCAAAATCAGTTGTATTATGAAAGTGCAGTCAAACAGACACGTTACAAGAGTAATGTATTTCTCAACCTGAGGCACATATAAATCCTATATAAAGTCTGACCTGCCGCTCAATGAGCACAAGCTCCAGGGAACTGATGTGGCCCCATTTAAACAAACTTAATGAATAGTGATATGTCTGTCTGAAGAACAAATGCTTTCTTGTCAAGCTGGCATAATTATACAATAATATGAACCTTACTTAGTGAGCCCTTACAGCGATAACATGAGGCACTTGGTTTTGGTACTGTATTATGACTATTCAAAAATAGTTAATGCAAATCATAATAATGCATTGTAATACTTGACAATAAATTATTAGTGGATGTAGACCTAATTGGGAAATTTTACAATGTACAGTATATAAAAAGTATATCTTCTGTTGCATGACATTATCCAAACTTTACTGGTCTGCTATAAAGTGCTGAAAAAGAAACTGACATGGCACCAATTAATGATAAAAATACAACATTAATGTGCTTTAGCCTGAAGATTTACATTATAGAATAATGTCACACTATTGCATTTTTGGCAAAATGGAAGATTTGCACAAAGTACTGTCATGGCTTATTTGGCAGAACTGCCCTGTTTACAAGGACACTAATATGAGGTGGGAGGTACCTATCCCCCTGAGGTCCATGGTTTAGACTGGGCAAATGTTCTTCCAGCCACATGTCCTGTAAGGCCATTGGTGATAGATGCATTGTTTGTTTTAAATGTAGGTTTAGTGATAGTCATTGATGGCTTCGAGAAGACATTTGGGATCAAGCATCGGCTGGTCTCAGATTCTCCATTATTGATTTGACAGCAGGTAATGACAACAGAGTTCTACCTAGAGTCCCTCCAGCTCGATAGCAGGCATAACCCACGATGCCCATCAAGACACCTTTAAGGACTGTGTGTAGGACCCACCCAAAACGAGAGGGAGGCGCGACACTGAGGAAAAGCCGGAGACCACATTAGAGCAGTGCTTAATAAAAATATTCTATATCTATATCTATATATACACACACACACACACACACACACATAAACATTAGTTCAAACAGATGCATGTCATACCTCATGATTTCATTAATGTTGAGCTCTTTCTCCCAGTTCATTTCTATTCCAGGGACATGACCCATCCCCACAACTCCAACAACCACACTGGGCACTTCTAAAAAGTAGTAGTGTTATTAAAACACAGTAAACAAACACAGTATACAAAAACTGTATACAGGTGTATAGATATAAATAAACTAGGTCATATTGTTAAATAATACATACATTAACATCACACAGTATTTTATAGAACTATCAAAAATGTCATACGTACTCTGGCCGTTAGGGGGAGCCTCCACACAGCGTGTAGCCTGTCTGAGCGTGTGCGTGAGGTAGATGTCTCTTTCAGCCACAATGGTCTGGTGAAGAGCTGGAAACTCTCCAATCATTTCTGACATAGTCTGCTCCAGTAGGTCTTTCTGTTTGCATTTTTCTACATCCTCTTTACTAAAACAAAATGTAAAAAAGTGTTTCTCTTTGTCAACACAACACCGACTTCAGATTACTGAGACACATTTAAAATGTTAACAACCGGCTAAACATATTGAAATGAATACCAATCCTGTTGAATAGTTTGTCACAATGCCTGATGTCAGTACCTGATTGGGTCAGAGAGAAAACAAAGGCCCCACGCCAGCCGTGCTTTCTGCCACAGACTGAGAGCAGCAATAGCTCTTTTAAATGTCACCGGTATGGGTCTGTCCCCAAGATGAAACTTACAGAAAGGAATCCGTCCAGCCTGTGTGATAACAACCGCATAAGACAAACATTTGTGTTTTTTCCTTCACTATTTCCTTGATTTGTTTTACCTCTTTAAAAGCCTCCCGAAATTCACCTCCAGGAGCCATGCCAAGCTGTTCTGTGATGTGAGCTGAAACTTTGAGAAGAAGTATCTGCATCAGACCAGACATTAGTCCATTCTGACAAAAAGAACAGATATAATTAGTTACTTTTAATGCAACCTTTATTTAAAAAAATTCTAAACAGCTATTATTCAGCACTTGTGACAAAAAATATGGTTCTGAATGGAATACCTGTTTGATGGCTTGTTGAACCTTTTCCAAGTTGATGTCTTTGGCTTCCTTTAGCAATGTATGCTCATCCATTTTCAGCATAGACACTCTGTACTGGCACAGTTCCACCACCACTACATCTGGCTGAACAGCTCGGATTGTCTATGTGCATAGGAAAACAATAGTAGACAAGATATACCACCAGATTAATGGTGTTTTATTTTAAATTGGAGTGCCTGGACTTGCTTTTAGTTTGTTTTAGAGCCAGCCAATGTTAATCAATGTCCTCCAGCCTCTAAAGAGTAGATCTGACGATTCTCTTGATATACTCTTTGGGATAGCAACTTAGAGCTGCAGACAGATTTTACAGTATGATTGAACTTATTGTAAACAATTTTTAGTGGTAGGGACAACCTACAGGGACACAGGGAGGACATGCAAACTATACAAAGAAGGGCCCGACTGCCCGGTCCGGGAATCGAACCCGGGACCCTCTTCAGCTACCTTCTTCAAAATGAAAGTAACATCTCATCTGATGCATAACTTACTTTAACGTAAAGAAAATACATTTTGTTTTCCAGTTTGCCAGGCAACATTTTGTATTTGCTTTTGTAAAATTCATATACCCTCTGAAGAGCTACTTGGAAAGTGGTTGGTAGCCACTGGTAGCTCACAAGCTACTGGTTGGAAACCTCTGGTCTAGCTTATTTCATATTTCATTTCCAGACCACACTACTATACTCACGGTAGCTACATCATTTTTACTGCTGTCACTGAAATGGGCCGTGCCAACCAAGTACAGGATGCTCCCATCAGACGAACTAAGACGCGTGACTGTCTCAGGGAGGTCAGGGGATAACTGGCGCCGACGTGATCGCAACTGCCAAAGTAGCTCCATGGCTTCTCCATCAGCTGGAAAAACAGTTTTAACATTGTGTAATATGTAAAAAACATGTGAAGAAAACCACAACTACACACCAGCATTTCCTAATTGTTAATATGTATCATCTTGATTGCTACATTACATTACACAATAACGACCACACTATTTGACAAACAAACTATAGCAATAAAAAAGTGTATTTATTGTTAAACATATGGTAATTCTTTAGGCACCAAGCATTAAAAGCTAACAAATGATTATTGTACCAAAGAATGAATAAAACAGCATTTACACTAAACTTACAGAGGCCTGGAGGTAAACAAGCCAGCTCTTCCTCTGAAGCAGTCTCCTCCTGTAAGATCAAAGTCATTCTGTAAAATTACTTAAGTGTAACTATATGTAAGACTATATGTATATGTAATGCAGAAGCAATATTAGTTATATCAGGTGCGTGTCATTGTGCCCATAAGCGTTTCCCATCAGCAGGGCTTCCCACATCTGTCAAAACATATGTGCAAGCGGGGCTCCCAACAAGCACAAAAAACTATTACACACCTCAGAATTATTGTCCTGGTCCATGATTGAAGTCTTAAACCTAAAAATAAAATTAAAAAAAGATACCTTTAGGGTGAGGCGTTCATCACGGGGTAATACCTACAATACTCACTGCTGACGTTGCTTTTACTAAACACACATGCGCATATGCCTATTATCAACAGCTAAAAACACGCAATAAAAGAGAAAAGTAAACCGGTTATTCTTTTAGACGAAGGACTGAACTGACATAAGCAAGCAGTCGCTAGTAGTAGCTCTACTGTCCGGCACGGGACAGTACAGGCTGTCGGTAAAAGCGCTACAAGTCGGGTTGGTTTGGCTAGCAAGCGGAATGACAGCTAACTTTAAGCTAGCGTGAGCTGCGTTTCGGGTCACACAGTACTTCAGCCACAGAAAGAAGACATTATGCTACCAGGGACTCTTCATTACTCGTATGAAACGTGTTAGATTTTTGAAACACCCGTCCGAAATCACATGGTACTTACATGGACCCCTGCCCCGTCTGTCAATGGGCTTCTAGCACCGAAACAGCAGCATTTGGGCAAAAGCACCGCGGTGTATCCTGGGACATGTAGTCATTTACTTATTGCTGTCTGTTTTAATTGTTTTATTTATTTTTCCATAAATGCTGTACTTTCCACATACAGTCATCGTATATTATGTTATTGTAGACTGTCTAAGTGTGTCTCTTCTACTGCCTCACTGTAAAAAAAAAACTACACAGAAAAGTGTTAAAAGCAGTCTACTAACTACTTACTAACCTACACACAGTGTGCACGAATCTTAAAGTGCTCTAAGATGCATTTAGTGTGCTCAAATAAACTAGGGAACACAAGCCACAGCCAGTCTTAATCATAAAAAAAATCATAAAACCAAAATATGGCAGTTGTATCCTTAAAAACGCGTGTGCCTTAATTGGAAAGAGGATTAAAACAGATATTCTCTTAGTCACATTAGTGCAGACTGTTCAAGGTGTTGGGATACAGCTGGAGAGTTGAGTTGTGAACAGTGTTAAACACAAATTTACCACAAAAAACAAATTAGCCTTTTTGTAAAATACCTTTGTCTGAATCATACCATCAAAGTTACTTTGTCTTAAGCCTTAATAGAGAAGATATTTCACCATCTATCCATTCAATTCACAAAACACTCACAAATGCCATTTATGCAACAATCATATCAGCAGTTATCAGAACTGCCTCCCTGACTAGATGGCATATCATGTTCATCATGGCATAGGGCTACCCATATATTCAAGTTTTACATTCCCACACACTAGTTTAATTGTAAGTATGCTATGCATTTGTGAAAATAGTAAGAATATAATCTGATATGTTATTGTAATAACAAAATGGTTGATAATGTAGATAGTATGCCACAAACTATCCATACAATCTCTATACATGTATAGCTTATAGTTTTGTGAAATGTGATGCTGTAAGCGCTTTATTGCCACAAATATATTGTGATCTTTTGCATATTAATTGTGCAGATCGCAACCGTATTGCATGAGCTCACTATCTATTTGGCTATTGGAATAAAGGGACTAAGCTTGATCATCTTTAAAACACTATCACACTATCCAACTATAATGTCATGCTTTGTGCATTGAACAAAATAGAGAACATGATAGTGTTTGAGCACTCTCTCTTAATATGTGCCATTTGAAATGAAATGTTGGTGCCTGACCCTGCATTTTAGCACCCTGTTTAATATGATCACTGCTGGTTTCATTGAAAGGTGATACGCTGTACAATCATCCTGAGATGTGGATGTGACATCATCTCCTAAATACATAAATCTTTGTCACTGATATAAGTAGATAATTTTCATGATGATCCACTGTCGTGTGACAGAAGTGACTATTCTACCCAGCAGCATTTCTCCCATCAGTCACAAAAGTCAGTTATCACAGAAGAGTGTCTTTAAAAGGGTAGAGGTTGTTGAAGGTGACAACTGACAAAGGTCATCATGTGTGCTCGGAAAGTGTAACATTAAGGTTGAAGTGAATTTTCCCTTTTTATTATTAACATTCGCCTGCTGCAATGAGTTCTCCTGGTCTCTCAGCTAGTCTGTTTCTCTGGTGTTCTTCATCTTCTCCTTCTTCAAAGAGAGTATGATGAATACTTAGCAGCTGGTGAGTAGGAGCTATGGTCAGAGGTGGTGGGTGGCATTCGGGGTTTTCTGCCTGAGCAAGGGCCTCCCTTTGTGAAGGGGAGGATTTGGGGCTGAGAGCGTCCTCGCTGGAGGGTGGGTTTGGACTTATACCATTTACATAAGCGTTGGTGGGGAGCGTCACTGTAGAAAAGGCAGTGCTGGTTGATTCTGGAGAGCAAATCTTTGTCTCTGACAAGTCAAGAGGCAATAGGGAAAATATTAAAAATACAATTAGAATTACAGGTACAAAAAAGTAAAGATGAGTGTTTTAAAACACAAATGGTACCTGTCATACCACCAGAAACATGCACAATAGAGTGTGTGCCTTCAAGGAATACTGCATCCAAATTGTGTTCTGAAGGGACAGGTTGTGCAATTGTAGTCTCCACCTTGGGCTTACGAATTGTTAGCATATATGGGTGAACATCCAGGGAGAAGTTGCGAGTGTGTTTTTTCTCCATTCCACTTAGGTCTGCAAAATCAATCAAACGTCAATCAAACTATTAACAGAACACAACAGCTTTGGTTTGATTTTGGTTTGATTTTGGTTTGATGGTTTGATTAAACTACTTTATTACTCTTACCTTTTGCTGGAGGGTTCTGTGTGCTCTTGTTCTCTAGAAGAGGTGCAATGAAGCTGTCTGTAACAGTTTTTCGTCTCAGAGGTTTTGGTTTTTCAGGCTTTGTATGATTTTCCACACGCGTCATTGCAAGGGGTTCCTGTATAAAAAATAAAAAAGTGCCCATAAAATGACATACATTAAAGAATGCTAAACTGTCAGTAATAGTTTGCAATAACATCCATTATTACCTTGAATGGCTGAGGAAGAGGATTTGAGGATGGCATCCATTTCATTTTTTTGCGAGGCCGTTTGATGACCAGTGGTTCTCCGCCCATCACTCCCACTCCGAGATCAGAAGGGTCTAAATTAGGATCAATTGTTTGTATCCCAGATTCTCTCACTGTCGGTGTGGAATCATGGTTGGACTGTGCGAGAGCTGCTAACAACTGCCTGACCACATTGTCATACATGAGGTCACTCTCATTTGTGATAAAGTCCAATCGGTTGAGTGACTTGATGTGATCCCTGTTCTCGTTGCAGAACATGGCCAGAATATTAATATCACAGAACTGAGACTTCTGCCAGCGCTTACGAGTCTTGATACCTACTTTATGCAGTTTGTCAAATACAAAGTTAGAGTTTCGAACTACAAACAAATTTAATAAATTTACTAGAATAATGAGGTTGACAGAGCAGAGCAAGGCTATGTCTACTGCTGCCATGATGCGCTGCAGCTGCACAGCAGGCAGCTTACAGTTCACCTTAAGCTTAAGCTCAGGGTAGCTGCTGATGTCTGGTGGCTCTCCCAGAGCACAGGTGAATTCATTCTGTCTTTGTCGTGAATAGTAGGCGCTCAAGTAGGAGATAGGGATGGAACTGAGGCAGATAATAGCCAGATGGCGGGCGAAGTAAAGCTTAGCCAGAAAGTTACTTTGGCCTCGTCTTTCCAAGTACTTCTCAAACAGGTTCTGCTCCGGACTCTTCTCCTTCTCTGCATTCTCAATGATCTCTCTCCTCTCTCTCTCAGTAATGCCAGGACCTTTGGACTGGATCTGCTTCTCAATCTTTGGGGCTCTGCCCTCAGCAGCTCGATGATAGCAGTTATCAATCTCTTGGAGCAGGAAGTTGAGTTCTGAAGTGAGTCGTGTGGAGGCGAGAAACTCCCAGCTCAAAACAGGAATATACATGATGCCTGCAAAAGCCAGCAGAGCGTACGGCAGGAACTTGTGTTCAAACAGTGACGGCCAAAGATGAGGCTCCACACCAGGCACAGCATCTCGCAGCTCTGTCCAGCAGTAGCCTCGTGCATACAGTGCTTGGTCTCTGGTGAAATTGTGTGGTGTGTAACAGTATATGGACTCCTCTACAAGAGATTAGAAATTACATTATTAGCTTTATATTACTTATTACAACTATTGTGAGCAGAACATCATCGCCTTTGTTTATAGGATTGTGTGTATTATGGTTTCGAGCCTGTGCTTTCAATACAATGCAGACATCTAAAGTATTAACTAAGAATTTGAGCTTGGGAAGACACCCACAGTTTGCTCAGGCTGCTAGGCTCAGTCTGACTCAGCAGAAATGTACCACTCCTCACATGTTTTAAATATCCAATTCTCAAGTATCACGTCAATTTACTTTAACATATGCAATAATCTTTTACCACATGTTTCCCTATTTTACACTTTAAAGTGTTTTTACCTGGTCTTGTTGGAATAAATTCCTTTAAAACGTACTTGACAAAGTAAATTTTAGTCAGCAAAGAATAGACACACATGTAGTGAATTTACAGTCAGCGTGTACAGTTGACTCAACCCAGGACATGAGCGCTCTCTAGTGGCGGAACATCTCACCTGCAAAATTTCTTGTGAAGACCAGGGTGACCAGAAGAATAGGGATGATGACTGTGCCTATGGTGACGACCCGGTCAAAAGGCAGCTCCAGTTTGAGCTGAACCATAAGTCCTGCCAGTGCACCGCCCTTCTCGTCCTGAGAGGAGCCAGGCAGGATCAGCTCCTTCAGCTTCTCTCCAGCGAGTAGAGCTGTGGCCATGTCTAAGTTCTGATCTAGGATATTCTGCATCCGGAAACAGCCGTGCACGCTCTCTATGCTCCCCTCTGGCCTTGAGTTTAACCTGCTGCAGTTCAACACTCACCACAGTCCGTCAGACACAGGCTACATTCAGCATCTGTCTCCATATGTGTGCACGGAGGCAGTCATCCTCAAAATGTTGCTTAGTCAGTTTTTTTACAGACTGATGCAGCTCAAAGGAGCACACATAGTGGGGGTATTCAGAAAACCCAATTTAAAGAGCTTCCTGTGTGAGCATCCTAATGTAGTAGCTACTCCTTGAGCCTGGCAGATTGAAAAATGAGTGGCGTTCAGAGGGTGTACTTGCAGTCAGGGAAGTGATTGTTGGCAACACAGGCTTCATTCAAATAAAGCTACAAACACTTCTTCTCTGAAACACAAAAATAATTGTATTTATTTACAGTCATATATACATTGTCCACCTGTATTATTCTCAGACTGGTATTTTCTTAGTAATGCAGAACATACCTGCTGTGCAGATCTGCTTGCCACTGCAGTTACCTGTACTCTTCCATTGAATTAACTGAACATTTAACATTTAACATGAGTTTGAGGGCTATTGCCATCAATGATAATAATTAATATAGAACTAATTAAGAATTCTAACCGCACATGCAGCCTTCAGTGGGTATTATTTGTCTTCACTGCATCTAAGATACACTCTGTGTGTGTGATGTGTGTGATGCAATTTTGTTTGTGAGATTGTTCTTCTCAGAAATGCTCAACCTTTCCTTTATTACCCTCAGCGTTTTTACTAAGCTAATGTCTTTATTTATAATTGTGCTCTATATAGTTCACTATCCCAAATATTACTCAAAGACCATCCAACAGTTAAGTTCTTTGCACACCGCATAGTGATAGGAAGTATGTTTGATGATCAGAAATGTATTTTCAAATATGTATTTTGTATTTTGTTTGTTTACATGCTTTAATATGTGAAAGAAGCAGTTGCACATGGTTAGGTCAATTATTAAAGCAGTCTGTCTGGATTCTTATTGAAGCTTCAGCAAAACAACAAACTCTGAATAATTGATATTAAAGAAGCAGCATTTTTGGATTCAACACTGCTGTCTGTAAGCTCCTGGCTGGGTTCCAGGTCAAATAGATTATGTTCTATTGCTGATGTTTAGAGAGGGAATCCCATACTCTTATAGTGTATAACTTTGATCAATGAGGACTTTATGGAGGCAGCATTCCTAAAAATACAGCATCCATCATTCATCTTTAATCAGAAGATGACTGAAAAGAACTTTCTGCTCATTTGTCCTGGACATTGACATGTTTAGAGGTTTATTTTCCTTTTGACAGAATCAATATTAAAAAGTAAGCTATTTCAGGTGGTAAAAGTAAATACGACGCACATAGGGATAAAATATCAGTGAATTCCGGTGCTGCTTATTCTGCTGTAACATAACAGGTTGTCGTCAATGTCAATGTAGGCTGAACCCAGAAACATTACATTCAAGAGGAACCAAAATGTACAATGGAAGCCTACAGCTGTCTTCAGACCGTGCAAGCCTTTGGATAGCTCCGGAGTAACCAAAACGAGCTGGTGTGTGGTGTTTGAGAACGGCAGACCTGTGCCCCTGTGAAGAGGCTGTACAGATGCTGCTCTGGGAGTATGTGGCCAGTCATGGCTGATCCGTCAATCTCAGTGCATCAGAGAGCTAGTCCGCCTTCAATGCTCTCAATCACGTGTAGGTATGCGGTGATAAAATAACCAAAACTGCACTCACCGTGTGTCGCCGCATCTCCCGGCACATGAAGAGTTAATCTGCAGTGCGGGCGAGCAGCTACTGCGTGAAACAGAGGAGAACAGAGGAGCACACCGGTTTGTTCCGCCTTATCCCTGCTCCTCCTCCCGCCAGCCTCCCTCCCTGCCCGGCTTCCTCCTCCGAGCAAGGCAGGCTACAGTTGATCTTCTCATCAATGCGCTGCTGCTGGGAGGAACTGAAGACGATGATGCCGATCAAGTCATGAATGTCCCAGAGACTATGACCAGAGTAGGCTACTCAGCTGCGGTCGTAAGCGGTTAAGCAGGGTCAATTGTAGGCCGTTATTCAACCTTCACCTTCATGTAACTCAACCAGACTATACAACGTACAGATTGTTACAGAGACTGCTTTGACTTTTACATTAGTTTTTTTAATTACAATTCAAATGCATTATATTATACAGAGTAGGTAACATTTTACATGATCTATATTCCATTCTTAGTCCATTTCTACAAGTAACACTGGAAAACTTCAAAACTAAAAAAAGTACTTCATTTATTACCTACAATATCCATATTATATATCAAAACGTCATTTATATTTTAATTTCACAGTTTGTCCATATTTCTGTGCTGTCTATATCCAGGTAATATTGGATTAATCTCATAATGTGCATTCTTGTTCTCACCAAATTGTGTGCAATAGGGTTGCTCAGTGGGCCATTTGGACAACAACTGCCTTCCAGGCTCTGTCTTTGTCAAAATCCTGCAGTGGACAGTTGGATGCTTGCTGCTGAGGGAGCGTAATACAATAAGGTACCAGAGGGGAAGACAAGATACAGAGTGTTAAGAACCAAAAGTGGCCCAAGAAAATCAAGGTAAATGAGGTGTGGAGAATGAACTGTCCACATTCATGTTTGCAATGAGCTGGTTATACAGAATATTTTCTTTAGATAGACCTTAGATTTTTACTAGGATACATTCGCTCATATTGTAAATGTAAATGAGTACCTCTCTGTATTGAGTTGTATCATGAATGTCTTCATACTCTTGTGCACTCCTGCGAAGCTGACTCTTATATGAGGCACAATGCACCACAGTTGCTGAAGTTAAAATTGCCTGCACCAGCAGCAGCACCATCAAAATGAGTAGCAGGATGTCATATGATTGCTGAAAAATATAAGACCGGGAAAAGCTTGTATATCAGAAAAACAGAGAGAAGTGTTCTTTTTAATAGATGCAGAATCTCTTTTCAGCAAAGGTCAAGGCTTCACAGATAAAGACAAAATGCCAGTCTGCATCATTAAATTCACCTTGGCAGTGGGCACATCATACAAGAAAATCTCAATAAAGCTGATCACGCTGCATGACAAGAAGCCAGAGGCTGAAAAGAGCAGGGGAGACGTCACGCTGCTGATCGCTATCAACACTTCCACCTAAGCAACATCACCAAGAGAAGAAAAAACAGAACAAACAATCTTCAGACGGTTTTAGATTTGGCCAAACAAGGCCTCTAACAACCCAAACGCTGTCTACATACCAGGCATTTGTTGGGGTACTCTGACACAACATGGCTGGCAATAGCACTGGGAAAGCACTGCAAAGGAGATGTCAACCAGTCATTCTTATGTAGCTTTATCTCAGGTGTAGCACAAAGACTTAGTGAGACTTACAGCCACCAGTATCCAGAAGAATGTGACAGACAGATAGGGCCCAGGCAACAGGGCGTCCATATTGAGCGCAATAATTCCTCCAAAAACAGCAGAGATTCCCACTATCACCTCAATCACCTGGTGCACAAAAGTGTTTTAGTCACAGCACCTTAATCAATTAATATGCAAAATGAAGAGGCTACACAACTTACAGAATATGCTTTGAGGAGCCTGGTAGGAAACCTTGCAGGAGATCTGTCCACAGACCTCCCATATAGCCCTGACTAGAATGTGAAAGGGAAGAATTAGATGTTTATGTTTTATTAATAATAATAACAATTATAATAATGATAATAATAATAATAATAAAAACAATAGTAATAATAATAATAATAATGCATAGTACTGATATAGTGCTTTTCAAGATATATAGTGCTTTTCAAGATACCCAGATACCATTATTCATTCACTCCATAGTCACACTCAGTGGTGGTAAGGCTAGCCACAGCAGTCTGACAGAAGCCTACCGACCACCACCAAATACCAATAACATAACATTCATTCATTCAAGTTGGTCATGTTCAATCATCAATGTGGGTTAAGTGTCTTGCCCAGGGACACAATGACAGTATGCTCTGGGGCGGGGATTCGAACTCTGGCCGCCCGTCATTTTCAATGAGAAACAACATTATCACATACATAAAAAGCTAAAAAAAAAAAAGTTAGTTAACATAATTGGGTCCCTTTAAAGGACAAGCACTTGAGGGTGAACAAAAGCCATCAATCACGCTCATTCACACCTTCCTGTGGCAGCAACAGTCCTCTGCAGAGCGGGCAGACAGGATGACGGTGCTGGCCATTAACACCTCCAGCAAAATCATCAAGATGAGGTTAAAGTTGATCTGATTGGGGAGAGCAAGAAAAAAATAAATAAAGGCGTAATTGCTTGTAATCTAGATTAATAATTAGATTTACGTTGACGGCAGATGGGTTAAGGACCAGTTTACATCCAAACCAAACCAGACAGGTGGTCGTCACTGCAAAAGTTGAAACATAAACCACCTGGAAATCTGACACCTGAAACAATTCAAATAACATTCGACCAGTGCCAACCTCAGTAAACTGAAGCTCAATGTTTTTTACATTGTACTTCTTGTATAATGTCAATATACTCACTGCAACATATCTGTTCTTGGCGATAGCAAAACTAGCTATCGCCGCTGGCAAGCCCTGAAAAGAACAAAGGCCTATTAAAATCACCTTTTTAGCACACAGAATACTCTTGTGGCCATTTAAGGTGGCAAGTATACCCAACCTTAAGGGCACTAGTCTACTTTATGATGATAATTGTTATTTTTGTTGTTACTTACAGAGCCAGCAGCACAGCGAAGGTAGTCCATGGCAACGGGAAACACATTACCAAGGTACAGAGAGAAACCAGACGTGATGAGCAAACTGCCCTGGAAACATAAACACACAACATACCTCAACACTAATAGATATGTTGGTAATTCTCATAAAACAATTGCTTTATTCTTTTTTTAAAATGATTTTTACATTTTGATAGATATATATGGCATTTAAGTACAACCAGATGATAGTAATGTATAGGTTATAATGCATTTTAGACTTTTTGTGACTATAGTATAGTCTAGACACAGATTTGTGTTAATCTGGAAATGTGTAGGGCAATGAAACTGCCTCATTAAAAGCCTTAACATTTTCTAGTGATGTGCCTTTGGGTCTCACCCCTATGAGGGCGCTGTAGAGCCAGGCCCTGCAGGTGAGGCAGGGGTGCTTCAAAGGTTCGGGCTGGGCTAGCTGCAGATCGCTGGCTCTCACGTCCACTGTGTAACTGTCATGGTCAGGCCTATCCCGCTCCCCTCTATCCAGTCTCCGATCTACTGTCCTCTCCCCGCGGCGTCCCAAGCTCCCGCTACCCCTCTCCAGAGTGGACATGTGACTGTAGGTGAACTCCTCTCTGTTGGACAGGTCTGCACGGTGCATCATGATCATGGAAATGCCTGGTAAAAAGCTGTCTTCTTTGGTGGGGAACAACAAGTGTTACAGGTCTTCAGGAAAGATAGAAATACATTATTAGGCCAAATTTTGTTTTTATTATGTTATGAACATTTTAACATCACCCACAAAAGAGCACTGAAACAAGGACACCCATAAAAAACTATAATTTAATAAATTGGGTAATACTCTGCAGCATAATGAACCATTTGTCTACTAATTGAACAAGTTCAACCCCTCCTTCTTGGATGCCAGCTCAAACAACACAACTTACAGTGTCTCCCACATTTGTCTGGCATTCTCATTCTAGAGTATCTTTTTGTATTTTGAGCAAACTTACCTGTTATCCCTCCCGGTCACCTGCAGGGTAGCTCCAAAAGTGAAGGGAAAAATATATCCGTGAGCTCAAAGGAAAACGAGGTGATCAGTCTGAGCACTTGTTTTTGTCTGTTTCTTCTTCTGGCTCATGTCTCTGCTTTACACTTACACTCTCTTTCAACCTCACTCTCTTTTTTCTGCCCTCCCTTCTACAGCGTCTCTTTTTTCCAGCAACAGTTTTGAAAAAAGTTTTTGGAGTCCTTCAAAGCATGGAGCTCAAACACATGGCTCTTGTGTTGCCAGCCTGCTTTGTGCAGTGGGGAAACTGCCTGTGCATGACAACAAGGGGAGGCTGAAGAGGCTCACACTGGGGGCAGAGTTAGTAGGGCAAACACCCTTTTACCCTCCTGATTGCTTGTGCATGCCATGCCATATACATGCACATCAGCCTACTCACAAGAGCAAACAATAGGCTGTCAGAACATATGTATGTGTAGACAAGTCCAGCAAATAGCTTCTACAGTATTAACAATGTTACAGCATTAACATTGTAGACTTACCCTCATGACTTCTATTAGTAAAGTTCAGACTAAATTAAGCTGCCCAGCAATGCTTTAGAAGGGAGGCAGCAGAGACATTACACGGTTTAATCCAATGGCCCCAACTGATACAGCTAATCTGATGATGGGTTATTTAATTTTCATTGTATAAATACACATGAACATTGAACCAATCTAATAATGATTCAATCTTTTAGTATGACGTCATCCCGTGTGTATAAGCATGTACACATTCTCGCACCACAGGAATCCATTGAATCTTAACACAGTGCTGCATTCCCCGCTCAACATTGTTCCTGGGCGGCGGTATCCATGGCGACTCCTTAACAACTGCTGTCACCACTTCCCTCGCCATGCGGATGTCTGCACCCCACACACACACACACACACACACACACACGCACTACAAATACCGTACAACCTCAAAGACACAGGAACTGTAGGCCTGACATTGCAACAGTTCCCCGTAGACTTTCAAAAAGGATTAGAGGAGGACCGATCGAAAAGCACACAACTCAATACCAAGAACAGTGTGACCACAACAGGGAGCAAGATGACCCAATGCCCTTCAGGATGTCGTAGTAAATATTGTATTGTACAATAAATACAAAAAATATTACATATGGAAAAGGCCATTTAAATAGGTAAAACCTAATAAAAAAAAGTAAAATTATGAACACTAGCATTAGTAGAATTGAATTTGTTATTTTGAAAAATTGTGTCCATGTCCTTGATTATTCATAATTTCAGCCGTGTGTTCTAGAAGCTTCTATTAAACGTAATAAAGTAGATTCATTAAGTGACTCCCCACTTGTGCCGAGAAGCAAAGGGCTATTATTTCCATGCTGACACCTAAAGTTCAGGCTGTCTTCCTTGTGCTTGATATAGGAGAGACATGAAAGAACGAGAGAAGGTTGTCCTCTTGGCTTTGTTCTTTACAGGAGCTCACTTC
Source organism: Philypnodon macrostomus (assembly GCA_036025475.1). Taxonomy (NCBI): domain Eukaryota; kingdom Metazoa; phylum Chordata; class Actinopteri; order Gobiiformes; family Eleotridae; genus Philypnodon; species Philypnodon macrostomus. Next base: position 23,167 of record JAVQKC010167893.1, read on the forward strand.
ATGTTGTGTTGTGCTTACTCTTTGATTTCCACCTGTCTCTGTGCCCCGCTTTTCTGACAATGACACTCCCTCAGCAACCCCGCCTCTTTGAACTCTCCCAAACTCACACCTATAGCTGCAAAACATATAACCATATACAGCACTTGTTAACCAACTTGACATTAAAAATACAGGAGATACCGGCTAAAAGACAGTGAATTGAATTTGAGAAAGGGCATTAAACTCCTCTTCAGCTGAGATACAACCTTTAAGTGGATGAGAATGGAACAGAGTAAAAAACTTTTGATCAAACAGAATCATAAAAGTCTTCTTTCGTCTGGCTTCACTAGGAATAAAAAAGAGCCTTATAATTAGATATATCACAAAATCTTGGTAATAAAACATCAGTATCAAAAGTGGCTATATACTTTAATATATACTTTATTGAAAAATATCATGCAGTATTGACCTGTGATCATTATGTCATTAGTGACTCCTGACCTGACTACTAAATAACACACACAACATAACTGAAAAAAATCCATTATACATTAGTATTATAATCAATATACTGTATATCATATTGTGATACTTGTATTGAAGAGACAAGTAAGTATTGTCACCAGATTCTTGCCAATACTCACTCCTGGACTTCACCAAAAAGAGACTGGATTCATGTTTTCATATTATTTATGGAGGAAAGTCACACATATACAATCCCAAGTATAACAGCCAACAGCATAATGTGCCCAATACAAGAGGCCTTGACCCTTTGACAAAGAAATGAAGACTCTGTGTAATCGCTACACAGTATGTGACCCCATGCTGATGACAAATGTATCCTTCCTAATAATAAACTTTGTTCTAAGCAGCTTTTGACGAAAACCCCATGACACGATCATCCCTTTGACATGCAACACTTAAACATTCAGATTTAAAAGCCATATTCAACAATAGAACACATGAGAAAAACATCTGTGGATATATACATTAACTTACATTATCAATAACTCTGTTTTTATCAACAATATTTACACAGCAACGAGGAAAGAAAAATATTCTTCTGTCTATCCATTTGCTCCAAAGTCATTTAAAAGTATTTTTTTATCATATGCAAGTCAGCTTTGTTCATGTTTGGCTTCACAGAGAAAGGCTAACTGGCTGACATACAGTTGACACTCATGGCTTATCACACTTAGATAAAATATGTTTCTGCATCTTCAACCCAGTCCAAAACTATTTACTGTATATTTTCTATCGGGACATTTTTGATACAATAAGTGGCATAATACGGTATTTTATGACAGTCATTGCATGTAGATGGATATCGACAAAGCAGACAGACTTCTTCCCTCTGAGCTAAGAAGCGTATTAGTAATTGATGAGTTTCACAGATACAAGAGCAGAATAGTCCAGTCTCTAAATTTTTCTTGAAGTCAAAATAGATCATCTGTAGTGCTATATCTTTGACATTTTTATGCACAGTAGCTCAGACGATGGACCCTTTGGAGGAGGAGAGGTGGATGGACTGTATTCGTATGGCTAGGGTCTTCTCTAGGTCCTGCATTATGTCACAGCCGGGGCTATCGGGGGGCGAGTCATAAAGGAGCACTTTGAAAGGCTCCAGCTCAATTAAGATCACCATGTTTTTCAAGAAATAGCCTTCGATGTAGGATGCCAGGTCTGGAGCGTCAAGGAACTGTTAACCAAAAAACAGACACATAACATTATAATCATAGACTAAATTGAGTTCAATGTTGCATCTGTTTTTACCGTTGCCAGTACATAATGTGTATGAGACCACCCTATAACCCAAATTACAATCAAAAAATATTTTATTTTTAATTTCTGTCTGGATATTGCGTCTTTCTTTCTTATTTATATACAATATTTTTTGATTACTATTTGAGTTTTGTCCTGATCAAATTGAAGATTATGAGCATGTACTGTACATAAAACAATATAGTTACCTTGGTGTGGTTGTAGATCTCCACACAAGTTTCAGTGTTGATGTTCTTGGAGCAGATAATCTCACAATGTCTCTGTAAAGCCTCCAACTGGAAGAACTTGGCAGCGGACAGAAGCTGAAAAACAATCCCTAGTAAGTTCAAAAACTTCAAGGGCTCCTTCAAAACATACTGGTAGAGGCGTGTTTATGGATGATTTTGATTCTGTAATGAGTCTTTTGAAGGGATTATAGTTTAAAGTGGATGATTTTGGCAGTTTAGCACTCAAATGATGACCATACCTCCATGATATCAGTATTTCGGATATGCAGCGCATCAGTGCCTCCGAAGTACAGATACTGCATCACCAGCTGAAAACATAAAAAATATATATGAAGTCAATATAACAGAAAAGACTATGTAAATGTAAAGTAAGAAATCATTGTTTACCTGAAAGATGTGGAATTTGACATTGCTGATCTCAATGCAAGTATTTTCACCACATGGTCTGTTGGCTAGAAGAGTCTTGAACCTTGAGAAATAAAAGATTTCAAAGCTAAATAATATAACATTACCGCAATAGTGCAATAAGTTGCACTATTGAAAGCACTTAACCTTGACTCACACAATATTACAATTGAGTTACTCAGTTGCCCGAGGACATATTGTCAAATCACATATGAATGATGTGTTATTGCCTGCAGTCATTTTATGAAGCCATTGATTAAATATTGTCAATAAAATGATATGGGAGCAAAGTAGACATGCTGTCAAGATCTCAAAGACTAAAAAATCACTGTATGGATCAGAATGAAGAATACAAAACAGCTTATTTGGACTGCATAAAGCAACAGGAACAATATCTTTTTTTCAAGTTAATTTTGTTATAGTGTGAGTTGACCATGGTGGCACTGAACAGTATTTACCTATTGGAGGCTGTAAAAAGCAGTACTTTGTGAGCATAAAAAGGCTTTCCTTCCACCAGAAATGTCACATCAGACATCTCTTTATTGTTCAGGAAGTGCGGATCTGAAAGACAGGACCAGAAAAAAAGTAGATTTTTCAGATAACTGCAGAAACGAGATATGGATGTACAATTTTAAAAAATCACTTTCTACTGCAGATCTACCAAGTCTTCTTATACTACAGTTACTAATGCAGTGAACCACCAGATGGCATTGTCTCTTAACCATAATGAGTTGCTGTAGACTTGACATACGCTAACATACACTACCAGTCTCAAATGTATCCTAAATTGTGTATTGAAGTTTTTGAACAATCTCTCACCCAAACGAGATGTCTGCTTCCTCTTAATCTCGACCAGTTTGGGGATGGGGTAGGGGCCGTAACACTGGGTGAAAATGGCTGCGAGCTGCTGGCTGATCACCTCATTCTGACATAACAAAATAAGAGGATATACGTTAGAAGACAAACTGCTTTCTGCTGGACAACGAATGAACATCACGTTATTTGCTCATTCAATTGGCAAACCCCTCTTCAACAGCGAGGCTATTCTTCACAGATTATTTAACAATATCCATGGCAGTACTGGAGCAATCTAAATTACCTTTACATCTAAGAATAACTTTCAATTTGCAGTATTTCAGAGCGGCTGCCTTTAAATCTGAGCGAGAAATGAGCATCGCTATTCAGCTGCATCACGGAAGCACAACGCTCTCTCTCACTCAAGCATGGCACTAACAAATAGCCATTAAACGAGCTATTCAATACAACAACAAATATGCGTTTCTAGCATTTTTACACATTTAATGGATCCAGCCCACATAACTCAACAGTAAGAATTGATAAGCTTTCTGTTTAGTCAGCAGCACACCGGACTGTTAGGAAAGATGAACAGTTCCTTCTTTGTGGTCCTCAAGGCGGAGCAAACAGAACCAGCCGATTCCCGAGGCCCTTTGGAGAGATGGGGGTCACTGGCCTTTCCATACATCAGCATAGACATAGACAAGGACTGACACTGCTGCCAGCCACTGAAGGCTAAAGTGTGTACTGTAAGTGTGTGTCCAAAGAGAGACTTCCAGTATGGGCGGACTGAGTCGTGTGTGCGTGTGTGTCCCCTGAGATGTGTTTGTGTATTTTATTTATGCGACTGTGTACATGCAGCAACAGTTTTATTCTCGTTTTAGGAATGACGGCAAATACTAGCAGGGTAATATAAAATACAAGACAAAGAGGGCATTGATGTGCTGTTTAAGATGTGATATATAGGCCACCGAAGAGGGCATACGATTAAGTGATCAGACAATGAATCAGACATAAATTGTTACGCTCTTATCGGTATTGAGTGAACATATCAGGCCTGTGTCAGACTGTGAAGCTGACGCAACACAATCATTTCAGGGGGATCTATGTTTTCTACTGTGTTATAATGTTTCCTTTGCTAGCATTGCAATTTGTTTGTGTATTTATGAGAAAGCCTGAATGCTGGACAGCTGACCTTCTCAGGAGCGTCATCTTGCTTCCATTTTTTGCATTTGCTCTAGTAGTGAAGTGGGCATGGTCAGCAAGAGAAAATCGGGGCCTCAAAAAGATATGCACCAAATCTGAGCTTTTTCAGCTGGGTAAAATTAACAACTCCCTGAAAAGAGTTTTGAATTGCTATATTCCAAAAAGCTTGTAAAAGTCAACATATATGACTCATTTAATGAGAGACAGGTGCCAGGTGTATTTGACTAAAAACAAGTACCGGTAAGTGGATGTTGTGAAGTCCTAATTGTTAAACAGGCTGGTTATACAGATACAGTGCAGTACCTTACTGACTCGGAGGATCTGGAACATGAGCGGCAGGCCGTGTGTGATGAGCTCCTCTGTGTACTCGTCCTCCTCGATGCAGCTGAACTCTTTGAGAAGACCTTGGATCAGAGGCCGTCGGTGCTGTAAGAAGCATGTACGAAGAGACTCCAACCAAGTGTGCAAACTCCACGGGACGCCTGAGATCAGCCAAACAACATTAATAAACATGACTGACTAAAATACAGGTTTTAAGAAATGTTTACAGAGACTCACCAAGACTCCGTATGTCTATGGTGATATCTACATGGCCATGTTCTGAACTGTGGTACATGGCTTCTCTCAAGGCTTTGAGTCGGGCTTTTCCACTTCGTATGAGGTCGATTTGTGACGGACTTCTACCCTCCAGCTCTGAACCTTCCGCAAGAATCTCCTCCAAAGACAAGACGTCACCTTTGTCCTTCTCCGTGTGTGACAGCAACTTCCGGAAGACATTTCTACATTATAGATTAAAAGAAATACATAAAACTATGGTAACAGTGGGTGCAAAAACATATTGTACACAAAACAAAAGTGATGTTTTCTGATTTACTGGAGAAATAAACTGTATATAGGAGAGAAAAACAAGCAGTTGTGCAGTGCCCCATGTGGGCCATATTGGGTTTGTTTTGGTGCTGAATATGATTCATTTTCTCTGGAGGCTCATAACCCTCTGTCAGAAAGTTAGTGTTGTTTATGATTCGTGAGAAGATTTGAAAAATGTTCTACTCATGGTGCATGAAGAGGATCAAGGTCTTCTTAATTTCAAATAATCCACTTTTCTGCTTCTACAGTTTAAGCACACCATACACATGAATCAAATCAAACTTAGTAAAACGTGAATGTGTTCCATTTTCTACATGCCCACAGAAAACAGAACAAATCTCCAGAGAAAAACCACAGCAAATAGAAAGTTGTTTGGCCACGGAGTAATAAACATCTAATGGCACAAAGTGATTCAGCAGCTGTAGAGTCAGTTTTATTGACATGCACTGCACAATTTGTGTTGGTGGATAAACAAGATTAATGCTGAATGTGCAGTAAAAGTTGAGCTGACTTCTTGTATTAATCCACTTGTGAGGCTCTAGTCGTTACATAACAGGAGATTGCGTATGCTTACCTGTGCCCGTGCGCTGCAGCTAGGCTGTAGGAGTTCATATCTCCCTGCGGCGCAGTGGATATGCCATTACGATACATAGTTCCCACCATGGGGTCGGCCCCCCGCTCCAACAGCAAACTCACCAGCTCAAAGTTACCTGCATGACAAATGGTCCATTATCCACCCACAAAAAGATTAAACTGTGAATAAGACAGGGTGAAAGATGAGAGTGAGAAGAAGCTCCATCATTTGTTTTGCATGTTCCTATTTGTCTTGATTTCAGCAGCCCCAAAGAAAAATCAACAAGCTCTGCCAGTAATCATGCTGGCAATCAGGTGTTATTATGTGCCGCTTATAGAAGGCCAGCTGGTGCTGTCAGCATGGTGCTACAGTGTTGGACAGGAGGCAGAGGAGGATGGACTGTACCTGCAGCGGCTGCCAGCTGCAGAGGGGTCTCCGTGTAGTTCTCCATCCCGTCCTGTAGGGAGCCCTCCACGTTGGCTTTGGCATCGAGCAACAGCTGCATAAGGTGAGGATAAACATGAAGGGGTTGGCACAGTCACAGGGAGAGGTGAAGATAAGAGATAGTCAATCAAAAAGTCATCATTACATGGTAACTTACATCTTTACATGATCACACATGGCATCACTAATTCACCTCTCATGAGACAATGTAAGGTAAATATAAATACATTATCCACTGGATCCAATGGTTTAGTATAGCAATAAATCCATAAAAATAACCAGTTTGTTTTAGTTGTAGTATGCATGTATTATGTATGCACATATCTACAAGTACATGTAATATGTATGATCCTTTGTAGTCTATATCTTTGTTTATTGAAGGTTCACAAACACCTAATCAGTTCTGTTTGTTCTTCTTTAAATAGATTACATTATACCATGTTATATCTTCTAGAATCATTTTATACCGTGTAATATATTCTACATGTCATCAACCCAATTTGTAGTAGTATTTAATTATATTAATATCCAATCCATACAGGAGAACACCTAAGCATGTTCACAGATAAAATTGTATGTATTATGTATAATTCAATGGACAGACCATTTAAAGGGCAGGCTCATTTAGCTGGATCAGTTCAATAACAATTAGACTGTTTTCCACTCTCCACTTCCTAAATGGTGCCTAATGTATTTGGTGAAATTGCTCACAGGCAGGAAGAGTTGTTTCCAGCAATAATATACTGACCAACTACTAAATATAGTTATGTGGCCTAAATAGGAGAAAACTTAACATGTAGTATAGTTCGCCCATGACATAGATGATAATGAGGCACAATGAGAGTAATGAAACAATCACAGGTGAAAGAAGACATCACTACCTGCACCACAGGCACATGTCCGTGTAACACAGCGAATGTGAGGGGCGTGGCCTGCCGGGTTTCGGGAAAGACTGAGGGGTGCTTGTGAACTGAGTTTGGCACCTGGGGAGGGACACAGGTTGAAGGTGGGGGTAAGAGACAAGGGAAAGAAAGAAATATGAAGCTGTTAAAACTACCACACAAAAGCAGCTGCAAGGAAACGAGGTGGACTAGGACTTTCTAGAGGAGAGTAATTAACTGGGAACCCTGGGGCTACAGAGGGCATCCTGTCACCATGGCTGGCTCTCTAATGAACACAATGGATTGATGTGTCTAGTTAGGTCTGGGACTAATGCTCTATTCTGATCTCCTCACCATCCACGAGGCTGCTCTGACAGGGCTCTGACCACTGCAAACATTATCTCTGCGGTCTCTGACTCAAAGGACATGGACTGAACATCTCAACTAAATTTGAGCATGACATGGGACAATCAAGACTGTGGTTAGACACAGACATTTACATAGTAACTCATTTGAATAGTTTTAAAATATATACTTCCATTTCCACTGGACTTTTTTCTTCTGGGGTCACAACATGTGCCAGTGTAGGAATACATATTTTTACATGGGATGCCTTTCTTGATTCCATCATCCAGGATCAGAATTGACACTGGCTGATTTAAAACATACTTCATTAAAAATGAGTAGAATACTGTAGCTGAATACTATTGTCTAAATACATAAGACAATATTCAAATCTGTAATAGTGTATGAAAGACTTATGGAGGAATGACATAAAACAGTGCATTGTGCCTTGGCCAGAGGTTATAGAGACATCAGCTCTGACACATGATGTGGCACAATGTTGTTGAAGTGACTAATGAAGTTAAGGATCATGAAATCTTCACTGAACGACCTCTCTGAAGTCAGCGAGAGTCAGAGGACACTACATCATCTCAAATAGACTCTACTGTTTAAGGTCATGGCCTCTACAGAAGCAGAGAAGTAACTCAATGAATCTCATGATACTTATTTTTTCATAGTAAAATGGAAGGTGAATGATGACATGACTGTTTTCTCCACTTTAGTATCTTCATCATAGCCTATAGTTTTTAATATAATATATACAGTACTGCGCAGACTTTAGGCGAGTGGTATAAACTGCAGTAGCAATGCTTTCTAGATAATAACTTATTGTCATACAACAAAATGCAAAGAGATTGAGTGGATTGAGAATTGTGACATAAGCCTATTGCCTGGGTTATACTCAGGGGGCATGCTTTAGCTCCACAAACCTGATCTTCTTCACCGCATCTGTGAGCATCTTGAAGAAATGGTATATTCAACATTCTTCTCAATGCTCAGTTTCATTTTGTAAAGGAAAATAGGCACATTTTTTGTTTTCTAAACCTATATACCTATATAAGAATGTTTTCAAACCTAAAATTCTTGCACAGTACAGCATATAAAGAAGAAGATTGAGATCTTTTCAGAAAATAGGGCATTCTATTGGGACACCAAAACTGTATATTATGCATGTATATTTTATTTTAAGGACTCAGAAGACTTTGTTTTACTTTTAAATATCCAATGTCAAACTAAAATAGCTGTTTAAGAGCACCGACCTCACTGTTAATGTCAGCTCCTGCGTCAAGCAGCATCTGAACCATGGCTTCGTCTCCACGGACACAGGCATACATCAGCGGGGTCATTCCCTAAAACAGGTACAGAAGAGTAAGGCTACACACACTATACAAGTAATCATTAATGACCTTCACTTCTGTTACTACAAACTGCTGATGTTTTATAAAAGCCTAACTCTAGTATTAATCTATTTTTAAAACATACAAATCAATAGTTTCTCCAGGAGCATCAATCAGGCTGCCTGACATAAAAGTGTTTGCTGTGTTTGTGTATTCTCAATGATTCATTTTCTTCTGAAAGTTTTACCCGCAGTGGTTCCCAAGTGATATGGTTTGCACTGTACTGGACGTGGTATGATATAAAACTGAACTCCTCAGCAAACCTGCTGCAGAGAAACTACATCAGAATAAGATTTTGAAATGTATGACCAGTTAGAGAACAAGCTTTCTGTCTGCAGTTTAAAATCTCTATTGGGGTAAATGTAAATCAAAATCCAACAGTTTTCAAATCTCATAAAAACACATTTTACTCACAATAGAACATAAACAACACTTCATGTGCTGAGATTAAGAAATCTTAATTTGTCCTAAGATCTGGAAATTGCGGTTGCAAAAGAAAAGAGCAGATTCAAACAAGTGTACAAGAAGCAGGAAATAATTTACTGACAACCCAGTCAGACTGACAGACGGACTGACTGACTGACTAATTAACTAAATACATTCATAAATAAATAAATACATAAATGAATAAATAAATACATGAATAAAGCTATTACTTAGATGTACAGCAGAAGACCTTACTAGGCCTTGACAATTAATGGCTCTGTTCAATTGTGATCCTTTTAGCTATAACGTGAATTTGGGGACGCTGTCTTTACAGACAATGACTTCCTGAAGTGTCCTGATTCATGCAGTGATTTCCAATACAGATTCATGGCTGCTTTTAATGCAGTGTTACTTCAAGTCAGGCTCTGCCTAAAATGCTCCTCATAAATGCTCCTCATAAATGCTCCTCATATACCCAGACAACCGATAACCTGAAAATAACTTGAAAATAACTCTAAGTTGAAATATGCTACTCCAGCTGCTTTTTATAGTAAAACTGTTTTCCAACCTTTAATTGCTCCAGCCCAATTATTTAGATGTATTACTGGGATCAAATTGAAATATGCATGTATGTATGTTTATGTTGTGAATAAGTTTTATAGTTTTATAGTTTTATATTTGCACAACGTCCCAACATTTCCGTAATTGTTAAATATGTGTTTGTGCGTGTTATTGTCTTTTCCAACAACACCGTAAATAATTAACATTGCTGAATTATGTTTTACCTGCTCGTTCATGCTGTTGATGCCGCCAGGGCCCAGGAGGTTGACAGCCTGCTTTACTAAATCAGTGCGCCCACAGTTGAGCATGCGAAAGCCCAGGTCCTGCAGGAACTTTGCTTCTGTGGATGCCGCATCCAGTTTCCTTGAGGCGCTGAAGCAGTCATCCGTTCTGAAGGGCAAAGCACGCAAAGTGATCCACGATGCAGTTTTGACTTGTCTGTAATGCAGCTTATTTTCCCCCAACACCTGACAAAGAGCATCTCAGACCACATACAGTAAAAAGAGTGGACTAGAGTGATGTGAATCTTTGAAAAGCAGTGAAGCACATAAGCATCAGGAGAGTTTCTTTCTGTCCATGTTGGGAAAAAGTAAAAGTAAATTTACACTAAACTCACTCTAGATGTCTATACAATATTACTGAGAAAATCTATGACTCTAAATCCAGATTTTATATTTAATCTGTTCCCAATCAGGACTCACGATGAATCCTCTGTCTCAATTCAACCCTATGCTCTGAAACATCTTTTCTTTATAACTATATCAATCTTTACCTTCTAGAGCTCCTGTCTGGAAGCTCTAACCTCATCTTTAGTTTCTACCAATGTATTCACTATCATTTCCCTGCGTATGTCCAAACACTAGTCTGTCAAGCTGTCTATCTGATGTGCGGATTCATTCCTGATCTGTTTAAACAGAACATACTTAAACTCTGCCTTCCCTTAAACCTTATTTAGTTAATGGTATTTTTTCATTCAATAGATAAACCTCCAGGGCAGTTTAGGTAGTGTCTCTATTTCTTGATAGACATATTGTGCTTAGGTGTCCACGCTGCTTACCTGAGCTGGCGAGGTTCACAGTCCACTCCAGGCAGCAGCAATCGAGCCGTCTGCCGAACGTCATCACTGTCCACCGAGAGACTGCGCCTGTGCTCTGTGTGCACCACAGCAACACGCACCCACTCCATGAGGGGCGGCAGCATCATGAACGGCCTGCAGGGGGAGAGAGAGACACTCAGCACCCAACTTCAGCACCTTGATAAGTCCAGGGAAGGACAGGGAAATCCAACCAAGATATTGAATTTGCATGTTATTTTTGGAAAGGCTGCCTGGGATTACAGATAAACTCTGGCTAGAGGATTTAAAGACAGAAGCATCACAAGGGGCACTTTGAAGGAAACTGTAAACTACCAGCATTATGATTCTGTACACTTATGCTCACTTTTATTCAAATGGTTTCTTATGCAAAAAACATGTAGCCTTTGTAATCTGTCTTTAAATATGCATTTGATATCTTCTGCATCACAAAACATTATTAGTGTCATACTACTGCTTACAAACAAGGTCATGTGCAGCATTTAAATCACCTCAAGAGGCATAGCACTCTTTCAGTACAGTCTTATGTAATGGATGAAGCCAGAGTTACACCTACTTATGTCTTATAGTCATTAGTGATTTCAACCCAAAATATGCAAATATAGACAAACAGTATATAGATAATTGTTTAAGCTCTATTAAACTGTATTATCATACAGAATGCATAAAGCACTAATTAAATGATGTCCCCATATTCTGAGTCAGTGTGGACTGTGGAAGTCCATATGCATTCAAATACATATGCATGACGCTACATTTTGACCTCTGCTACTGAACTGGCTGAGCACTGATATAAAAGCTCGCTATTCCAACAAGCTGTCACGAATAGATTATGCTAAATATAACTATGTTAATTTCATATTCATGGGGAAATACATGGAAGATATGTCAAGCCATATGCCTTATGAGTAGTGGATTGAAAAGAAATGATGTCTTGTGTAAGTCTAGTAATGACTACTTAAAAGCACACTTTATGTGTTATATATTTGTGCCAAGGCTCAACCTGCACTTGGAATAAATGTATGATATTGTGAGTTTTAGAGGCTATGTGTAGTTGGTGCACAGTGGCAGAGTGGTTAGCGCTCCTGGCTCTCATCAAGGAGGTTGTGGGCTTGATCCTTGAGTGGAGTCTGCCTTTGTTACTATCTCATCACTGAGACTAACTGGCCACTGTCCAAGGTACCCTTCACTCACATCCCATAGTTGCAATATAATAACAGAGAAGATAAGGGTTTATGTGACAATAATATTGCTACCGCAGCACATGCATAGAGAGGTGTTTGGTAGCATCATGTTTGACAAAGACTTGTAACATGATGTCTCTATGATGAAACAAGGCCTCATTCTCCAGAACTGTCTCTTCCATACATCACTATGCAGGGATATCTTTTAACGCCTGTGCCGTCCTTGACATGGGCCACGCCAACATCTGTCAGTCACTTAGCACTCATAGGTTTTCCATTGAGGACCTTTAAGGCATGGCTTGATCTACTAAGACTTCTTCAAAGACTCTACACTTGTGCAACGCCATCACTTCATTCGAGTTCATTAAATTAGCATGCACCACCTAATCAACGTAAGCCTGGCAAGCTCCACCTAAATACAAGTTCACAAGAAGTTCAAGGTCTTCCTGTTTTTCACAATGTATAGTGGGACCTGGTTAAAAAAGCATGTAGCTGTGATTTTGAAAGCTAATAATAATAGGACCTAAAGCAGAACCCTGTTGGACACCTGGGAATGAGCTTCAGCTGATAGAAAGCCCACTGCAGGCGATAAAGAATGGAGCCTTAGTAGATGGCTGCTTAAGCTCAACTGTCAGCCATGTTTCCACCTCGCCTCGAAGCTGACAAAAGCTGTTGTAGGAATACAGAGCAGCTGGGCTTACACTGAGGTGAATGTTATGTGGAAATCAAAAGGTAAAAATCTGCAAACACATATCTGACTAGGGACATTTCCACACATTCCAACAACCATGGCACATTCAAAATCACTTAAATCATATTCTTAAGCTTTTCAAAAATAACTGTGCAATGCACTGATTTGCCCTGTGTAAACTAGCAGATACATTTATGTATTGTAATGTATGACCAGTGAGTGTCAAAATAACTGCTACAAAAGTGAAATAACATTCCTAACTATAATTATCTGTACTGAACGGTTCCAACTAGTGGCTTTCTGCTGTTGCTACGGTCATCCAGAGGCCCTTTCATTGTTGCCAGCAACCTGACCATTTACTTTTAACCGCAGTCTCATCTAGAGGAAAACATCTGGAGTGGTATAACAGGGATAAGCCAGAAGTATAATAGAGAACAGTATGTGGAGGTGCACACTGCAGATCCGTACCCATGGGACTTGACTAATGGAGTAGAAAGTATACACTTATAATGAGCAGACAGATATGTGCATTGAGCATATCTATAGGGACTCCTTAATTCCTTTATATTACAGTACTTTAACGGAGACAAATTACAAGATGGCTGTTAAAAAAATGGGGAGCAAAGGTCTTATGGATTAGTCAATATCAGAGTTTGCTAGTATTTTTTTACATTGTAATTATATATAGCTGTCCCTGTTCATCAGTGTTGCAAATTATTGGTAGATTTCACTTTTATTATTGTCAATTTACCTAAAAATTGATTTGAATAGACTATATAATGCTTTTTGAAACAGCCATGGCCTTCTGCATAAAGCTGTGTTTATAAACAGATATCACAAGATAGACCCAACTCTATGGGGAACAAAACAAGATTTAACAACTACTAGATAGAGGATTAGAAGCAACAAAGGGAGCAGCTGGACTGGAGGTGGGTGATGAAAATGTGTTCCCATAAGCACTGCACATGTGGGCCATTATGATAGAATCTAGCCACAACATCACACAACTTTGAAACTTGCTAAAGAATCACATAAAAGCTGTTGTTATGTGTTTTAATAGATGACAATGATTATCCTTTAACAATAAGCTGTGTCCAATCCTGCTTAAGTATAAACAGATTTTTCAAGCAATTACTCAAATGACCTTTAATCAGGTAATGAAATAAAACAATTGTACTTAACATTTAAGAATTTCTACTATCTAGAACTAGGCCTGTGCTGTCGTCCCCGACAGCAAGGTGTATATTGGCGAAACGGCCCCATACGTCTGCCCCATAAGTCTGCTACGACGGGCACCTTAATCAGACATTGTGTGATTTCTAAAGGTTTTTATATTGTTGACGAGCAATTAAGAGGCCCCGCCCCCAAACCATGACAAACATGGGAAGGGTCTATTTGACTATTTTCATTTCTCTTGATGTTTGCGAAGAATGTTTTTGCCAAATTTGGTAAAAATCCC
>JAVQKC010167929.1:0-20977 GCA_036025475.1 Philypnodon macrostomus
TTTATTTGACCTCTGTAATGTGCCTATGTACATTAAGTATACAATTGCCCGGATCAATGTGCCAAAATTCACGCAATTTCGTTAATGTTCAGCAGGATTATTGGCTCAATAAAAGTGCATTATCACATTAATTTGTGAATTATTTAATTGTCATTAATCCAGTTCTGCATCTTCATGATATGTACCTGTGTGCAACAGTTGAAAATGATCCAGCAAAGACTTAATATTCATGGAAGAAGTACCCAAATTGATACATTTTGGCGTCTTTATGGTATGCACCTGTGTGCAAATGTTGAAACTGATCAGGCAATTTGTTTTTGAGTTATCGCGTTCACAGCTAGGATCTGCCGACGCGGACCGACGTGATGTAATTAATGCACTGTAGCACAATTGAATAATCTTCCCAGATTAGCAGATCACAATAATGTCATATCACGATACAGTCTTTTGTCGCGATATTGCACACCCCATATCAAACTACATTACCTTAGTATACAATGCAATGTCATCAAATTTACACCAAAACCAGTATAAATCTAACTTTAGTCTTGTTAGACTTATAAACACCTATACTGTAGAGGGCCCATAGGTTTTAACAACAGGGATTAGGTTTAATGGACTACAGCCGAACAGTTTAAGTTCCTCTACGGCTTTGCACCGTCATAAAAAAGTGTGAGTTAACTGAACGTAAAGCTTTTTTACAGTAGGTGCACATATTTCTGCTGGAAGTGGCTGACTGATGTGCTCTGGGAGTCACCGGAGAGGCTAAATGGGAAATTAAAAAGGCTAATTACAGAGTATGTGTCGATGGCCGACCAATATCACACTTGGAGGGTTTAACAGTGCAAACAGGCCTGGGGAGAGGGAGAGAGAACGCAAGTGTAGAGCTTGTTCAATGTTCAATGTAAATGGGTTTCTATATAGTCAATGCTTGACTTTAGCATACTGCGTAACGATGGGTTCAATTAAGTTTGCATTAAGGCTTTGTTTGATCCCATCTTTAGGCAGTTTTCTACACTGATTGGCAATATTTAACTACCCTTTCCTATACGTGTGTGTGTGTAGTGTAAAACAATGACAATGGTTGAATACATCCCATTTTTCTATATGTTTTAATGTACTTCGGGTTAATTTAGTCTTCACATAGGATTTTTTAATAGGCTTTTCTTTTTATTCAGACCAGTGCTGTGTTTGCAACTTGACATGTTTCGATTACTTCCTATAGTGGAGAATCACGCCAAAGCCTGAATAAATCAACTGGCAAGACACGTCACTGTGACATCACATGACTTCTGATGAAGACTACAGGAAGTGGTTGAAACATGTCAAGTTAAGGTACGAACACAGCACTGGTCTGAATAAGAAAAGCTTAATGGAAAATGTGTTGTTCATAAATTTCTTTGGTCATGTTCAAAATAGTTTTATGGAATAGAAATGACTAGCAAGATCTATAGTGGGCATTTTCAATGATTATACAGCAATAGTGTTCTCAATTGGCTTACCTGGTTAAATAATGAAATAAATAAATAAATAGAATAGAAATTAAATAGGGTTGAAACAGGAGCCTTGATGCACACCGTAGCTTTAAAAAATCTTAATTGTAGAACATTGTAGAAGTATTTTACCACCTGTGAAATACTCTACTTACACCTTATTTAAATCCTACCTGCACCTTTGTATGTTTCTTTTTTATTAAATGTTTATTATATTGTTACTCATCTCTTTTTTGCACACTTTTTTACCATGTACTATTATTGCATGCTACTAGTACTTCATGAGTATCTTAGCGAGTCTAACGGTTCTTCTGATCCAAAGCATTTCATTGCATTTTCTGACCCTGTGTTTAATGTGCATATGACAAATAAACTGAAACCTGAAACCTGCTTTTCAATACACACACACACAGGTGCCATTTGGCAGACTGACATGATAGCCATACCATGCTTATGGCCTCTCTGACCGCCACCAAACACACTATCACTGTAATACTAATTGGGGGCAATAAAAAAACTGACTTACAGATTTATATAAAACCGCCTGTAATACTAATAATTTCGACCTCCAGTCCTGACCATAACCAAATACACACCATGGCATGAACACATTTATATCTATAGACTGTCTAGGTTGGTGAAGTGTGTTGCCAAAGGACTCAATGGCAGGATGAACTGGAAACCCCTTTTAGAAGCAAAATGTCAACAATACAGTCTAATCGTGATCTAATGCACTCTTCATGAAACAAAATCAGTCTGTGAGCAGTCTACTGGTCTGAGACTGGGTCAGTGTTCTGGCTTAATGCCCCATTCACAGTCTCCCCATACACTTCTCATCTTTCTTGAGAAGTGCTCTCGATCTCCCGAGTCACACTCTCCCGACCTTTTCCTCTAACTCTCTTCTTCCTCTACAACACCTCCAGCATGTCTCTCCTATCACTGGAGCATGGAAGGACTCAAACTCCATACACTCAAGAGCAGAAATATTAGGATGAAAACCCTTGGAATATGCATTTGAAACCAAACATGGGCTGTTTTGGACAAGTGGTGTCAAAAAGTGGGTCACTAAATGGAGATTACGGTTGACTTTACCAGGACATCATTGGTCATTTGGTCAAGAGGAAAACTTTCTCCATAGAGACATTGCTGGGTTTCAGGTTCTAGAATGAGATGGGGGCAAGGGCCAAAATTCTGTATTAACTATAACCGTTAATCCTAAATTACCTTGGCAAATTTCTAATCCAGTAATACAGTATATCACAGGTCCTAGAACTAGCAAGCTCAAAATGACTGATAAGAAATAAAGGAGAAATGGGTCCCATGACAAAAATAGAGGGTAACTATTTGACTTTGGATTTCAAAATATATAATTGCATTTTTTTTAATCAAATTCTGAGTCACATTACTATACCACTTCTGCATTTTCACCTTTGCAGACACTTTTACAATCTTTACCCTTTTTACCTTTTCCCCGGCAGACTGCGATGTCAGGGCTCTACGTAATGTGATCCAAGCTCCTCTCTTTGTGGTGCTAATGTATTTGGACTCCCTCCACCACCAGCCCACCTCCCACCCTTGGGGCACCAATTATTTTTTATCAGCTTGTGAAAGTTAGTTAAGTGCTACAGACTGATGGGCCGGGGGCTAGACCGGGATTGTGCTGACTAAATTATGCCCTCAGTGCCCTCGTTTTCCCTGAAGCCTTTCTCAATTTAGAACTGGGGGAACGTCGTACATAAAGGCTATTATTCAGCACGTAGAATTTAAATAAACAAATTAAGTCATACTAGGAAGAGGAAGTGGTTATAGGCCATTTTTAAATTTGTCAACAATATGGCTGCCTTCGAAAGGGTTGTTGCACCTCATGGCGATTAGATTGGCAGCTCTTACCCATGACTCAGGTTCTGTGTGCTGGGAGTCATTGTTTTTGTTTTTTATTCTACAAGATTTTCACAGAATTCTAAATGTAAACTTTATAGTAATAAGGTGTACTACGGTTGTTATTGTAGAGGCGCTAACGGAACAGCTAGCATCTTTATTTAATTAGCCACTATCTGAGGTAGCCAGCGTCCCCCCTGCTGTTCGCATCATCTGCTGAGGTCGCTCTGAGCGCATATGGCGGTGTGTCACTAAACGCTCCATCGACTACGTCTCCCATCTCATATTTTAACAAGGTAATTGGTCTGATGTGTGCTGTTATAAGCACATTAGCATCATTAGCGGACGTGAGACAGCCGCCGTGTCATCATGATGTAACCTGTGTTCAAGTCGGGCTGTGTTTTGGAATGGTTGTGGTTGACATGACCGCATTCAAACTATCCTTGTGTTATTTTGAATTTGTGTCTGTTTTAGATAAATAACTCAAACTGTTGATTCCAAACTAAAATTGTGCACAAATAAAGGCAAACAAGTTTTTCAATTGTATGAGTTGGTTGCATGGTGGTGACAGAGGTATCACTGCCATTTTGGGGTTTGGGGGGTGGGTGGCAGTAGTGCAGTGGGTAGGCGCTCGCCCTTCAACCAGAGGGTCGGTGGTTCGAGTGCCTGTCCAAGCACACGCTGTTGTTGTGTCCCTGGGCAAGACACTTAACCCACATTGCCTAGGAATGAATGTGGCCAGGTTGCCATTGTAAATGGGAATTGGTTCTCAATTGGCTTACCTGGTTAAATAAAGAATAAAAAAATAATAATAATAAACTTCTGTCCACATTCACATTAACAGCTACATTATAGGACACTGCATTGAAATTAGCCTAATGTAGTCAATATTTTAATTATTATATTTTATTGTTTACAAATGTTTGCCTTCTCTGAATGTGTGGACATTGTAAAACCATTGTTTTACATTTTGTAGAAAAATAATAGATTTTAGGGCCAAATGAACACATTAATCATTTCTGTCTAAAGTCATAGTAAACTTACAATGGTGCATACAGTAAATGTACTCCTTATAGCATCTCATAACTCTATTTTGTATTATTTTTGTAACACTAGAACTACCAAGGCAGTCATTTTGAGGGGTTTGAGATTTTGAAGCATAATAATTTACCTCATGTGGTCCTTGCGTTTCTAAAACCACATGTGCTTTATTCCTATGTTACTATTTCAATAAAATAAAAAAAAGCAAAAAATCTTTTCTGGTTACTTTTAACTTTATCTCCAATAGCCTTCATTTTGACTGCTCCATTAATTACATTGTAATTTTTACCCACAGATGGGGGACAGCCTCGCTGTTACCAATAGCGACCAACATACTAGCACATTCACTTTTAGAACAAGCTTCAATCTCATCAAATCTGCTGCAAAACTTAATTTTAGAAGAAAGTTGTCAGTGAAAGAGGCATTCAAATGCTTCATAATATGCTGGTGACAGGGAATCCGATGAGTCGTGACCGGGCTTTTGATAAAATCATATCATCGCAGCTCTTGCACCCTATATGCTCTTTAAAATGTGTGTCAGATGGAATGTTCAAAGTTCCAGAATGGATGCAACTGGATGAAAAAGTGAGTTCACTTCAAAGTTCAAAGTTGTGTTTCTGGTGAGGGATTGAATAATTCTGAACATACAATGAAACACTATTGTGATCGTCAACATTTCTGTAACTACTGTAAGGAATTGTGTCATCAGCGACAAATCTAACTAATGTGTACATTAAAAAAACATACTATGTGAGGTAATGTTTCCCAACCAGGCTCTGACATTACCTACAGAGTGGTTGGCATTTGTCAAAACCATCTTAATTTGCAATATTCTGTGGCTAATTCTAATTTCTCCATTGATATGCTCTTGCCTCCAGTTGCCTCCATTACCGAATTTAGAACTTTCTGTTTACAAACTTTGAAAGGGTCTTTTGGCCATAATGCTAGCCCTCAAATTGGCTGCCTCTGGAGTTCTAGTAGTATTCGAATTTTGTGAGTCCTAGTGTTAAGAGCAACCATATTCTACTCTGTATGGAAGTAAAAAAAAAGAAAAAATCCAACAGAAGGAAAGTGACCTTGGCTCCCATGCACACCTGCAGAGTGTATGAGTAAGTGTATTAGAAGGAACGAGAGAGCCCGGGTGATAAGAATGGCATTGGAGATGTGAGCGGGCTGTAACAGAGAGTCACTAAAAGCCGGGAGCTGCTTTGTGCCGGAGTGTGAGAGGGGAGAGAAGAAAGGCAGGGAGTATTATGGCAGTGTTAGGGTGCACCGAGCCTGGCGTCAGGGGTCTGCAGCGTCACACAAAGACTGCACTGTGAGGATAGGTCTGCTCAACTGTTATCTGCTGTAGTCTGCTTACAAAGACATTCTCTACAGTCAGTCTTTGGGCACTAGTCGAGATATGTTTTCATTAGTGGGGATAATACTTAAATACCACAATGAGTTAAATTGTAAAAGGGATTGTTGAAAATAACTTAAAAAAATGTAGCATATTGAATATAAATTACCAAATGTAAGAGTGAAGATATGTCATTGCATTTCTCTGTTGGCTCAGCTATGACCATTGTCCCAAGTGTACCCTGCCTTGCTGTAATCTACAAACAGATCTAGTTGTTAGATGTAGGTGTATAATACAGAAGTTATTTTCTGGATTTATTTTATTTTTTTTGTTTTTTTGTGTCCCATGTTGGTAATAATAATAAAAAAAAGGATTACTAAGATACCCAAAGCGTTTTACAATTGAGTTTTTTAAAATTATTATTCATTCACTCCACATTCACGCACTGGTGGTGGTAAATTACTTCTGTAGCCACAGCTGCCCTGGGGTATATTGACAGAGACGTGGTTGCCATTCCATGTCTATGGTCTTTCTGACCGCCACCAAACACCAATCAAACAGCCACATTCATTCATTGGCCTTGAATACGATATGAACAGTTATGAACAGTTTCAAGCGGAATATGAACAGCCAAGGCTAGGACCACTCTACTACCACTGAGTCTCTGCCTTAATGAGTATTCCCCCAGTCCCCACTGACTAGTGCAAAAACAATAGTCTGGTTGGATATTTACATTCCATTTGGTGTCACATGGCACAGTGGTTAGCACTCTTGCCTCACAGCAAGAGGGTCCCAGGTTCGATTCCTGGACCGGGCGCAGGTTTCCTCCGGGCACTGTGGTTTCCCCTACCACTAAAAACATGTAAATAGGTTCCCCATTGGGGCCAGGACTCCCCTGTCATTAAGACTCTCCTGGTTAAATAAAGGTAAAAAAGAAATAAAAAATACAAAATTGCAATATTGACTAAAAGCGCAAGACAATATATTCTGAAGTGCTCAGTGAGTGATGACGCCATGAACAAAAAACCCAAAGACAATTCAAGCATTATTATATATCCATAAATACAATGAATTCAGATAACGTGTCTGTTCTTGTTCTGTTCTCTGTATCTCTTGTCACTGCCTTGATATCATGCTTCACCTTTCTAATCTTACCTTCTTCAATCCCACTTTATCCCTGCTCCGGTGTGTCTTCTGCCAGCTCTGTCCAGTCTCTCTCCCTCTCGGATCGCTGCACTGTCTTCCCTCCTCATCCTCCCCGTCAGTTCCATACTCTACCTCTTCTGTAAATCCCCACTCCACTGTATCTATCGGAACGGGGTACCTATCCGTGATCCTGCTGGAACATCGGCCCGTAGTGGCTTAGGTATAATTGATGTGTCGGATCGAGGAAGAGGACTCCGCGCTGACAAGGTTAATTCTGTTTTTCCTGGCTCCTCATCACCTGCCGGCCAATTAAACAGATGACATCCCTCCCCAAGGGAAAAGAGCTCTGTAACAAAAAGGAATGGAGGGGAGATTGATTCTGTGTTTTGGATAGCAGGCGAACAGAGGTGGGTGACCGTGCTGGACAAGCTGATATGAAGCTGTGCAATAATGAACAGAGAAATTATGTATATGTATTGATATGGACAGATTCTTGGAGGGAGGCTGGCATCAAAAGATCTCCATGCTGGTTTTAATTGGGGATGAAGTGAAACAAAGGGAAGATCTAAGAAGGAATGGACTTTGAATTTTGACAGAAGACATCTTTGTTGGAGAAATGGAAATCAGTTAATTATATATGGATTGCAGTTTTTGAGGTCCTGCAATATATTGTTGGTGCCTACATCAGTCCCAAGCATGAATAAATTAAGAAACCTGTATCAGGAATGGCATCTGGCAGAAAACCATGGAAAGTATAAGAAAAGAGACACATGGGGATCAAACACATTTAATATCATACGAAGCACAGTAGCAGAGTGGTTAGCTTCCCCTACCTCTGAGCCAGGATGTACGGCATAAGATCCTTGAGCCGGCCAACTACTCTTCCTTAGTGTCTGTAGGTTCTCTCTGGGCTTGTTTAAGAGAATTGATCAATCAAAATTGTGTGAATGCAAACTATGTATTAGCATTGTCCATGATGTGCCCACGCCTCATAGACTCATAGCTGCTGGAATAGCCTCCAACCGTCATAACATCATTGCAAGGATATTGAATTCATAGACCAGACAAGTACACACTTTCATGATATAATCAGATTCACAAATAAATAAATTAAAAAAAAAATGTAAATGATCATTGTTATGTTATGATAGGCATTCCCCTCAGAAGAAAATCCCACCAGGGGCCAACCACTAGCTATATTTACCCAACATTCATCACTCCTTGGCATTTGGCTGTTGTTAGACACAACACACAAAGGGCCTGAGCGCTAAAAACCATGTTGCTTTGTGCCCTGGGAACAAAACACTGCACCACCCATGAACAACATCCAGAGCAGGGGTCCAGGGGGGTGGTAGTAGATGGATTGGAGAGCGAGCAAGCCAGGAAACAGAAAGCAAGAGTGTGGGAGACGTGGTATTGTGGCCCCAGATAAGGAATGATTAAAGAGCGTGCGTTTTAAAAAAAAGTTGATACAGCAAAATGTTCACTCATTGGGCCGCTAATGGGCCGGCTGCAGGGGAACGGGGGGTGCATGGTTTCAACACAAGGGTCTCACAAGATACAATGTCGGACATTTTTTGATTTCTTTCACAAATGAAAAGTTGCCTTACTGGCAACTCTGAGCAATCGATAGGATTCCAGCGAGGGTTACTTATATTTTTATGAACTGATATTTTCTTTATTGGTTAGTTAATGCACTCCATTGTCATACACTGGTTTCACACCTTTTCAGCAGAGGTGGGTAGTATCAGTGACATTTACTCAGTTACATTTATTCAGTTACATTTTCTCAGTTACATTTACTCAGTTACATTTACTTGAGTAACCTTTTAAATAAATTGTATTCCATAGAGTAGCTTTACTACGCAATACCTTTTACTTTTACTTGAGTAATAATATATTTACCCAGTACTTTTCTACTCTTACTTGTGTAATTAAGTGAATGAGTACTTCTTACTTTTACATTGAAGTAACAGTAATCTTACTTGAGTAAAATAATTGGCTACTCTACCCATCTCTGCTTTTCAGCCACCAAAATTCCAGATTCTTCTTTTTCAAAATCAGTCAATATATACTTTTTTATTCATCCCTTGCCCAGTTACTCTAATATTTATCCCAGACAAATATATACACATGAATTGTTGACTCTAATTGCCCCGAGTGGATGAACGTGACAGTTAATGGTCAGTGTGTCTATGTGTCAGCCCTTGCAACAAACTGATCATTGTCCGGGAACTGTGACCCTAATCTGGAAAAGTTTGAAAACAATGAATGCACTTTTCTTGACACCAGAGCATCAGTTCAGCAGATAACAACAGTCAAAAAGTCAACATTCTGAACAGAAAGCAAACAAGTTGAAATAACAGCTTTTAGTATTCCATTTTACGGGTAAAACATCTTAAAACTGTGAATGACGCACTAGACCGAATCACTTCATATCATTGTTTATACAGTTTACTGAGATAATACCGGACTTGCAGATGGCGTGTGGTATGTGTGCCGACAAAGGAAATGCTGTGGAGGAAATGGATTGAGTGAAAGAGGAAATGATAAGTGGTGCTAACTGGGGTCATATTGTGTAAAGTAGAACGAAAGGGTAGCTCAAGAGCAGCAAACAGATCCTTTCAGACACAGCTGCAACATCCAGCAAACCTCTAACATATTCCTCCTCACACGTCCACATGACCACCATATGGGACAAATTGGTGATAATTAAATAGGTACGGCTCGCAAACAAACTAACAGCTGTTTCACCGGTTGATGCTCACACTAGGGTTTCAAAACAGCTAATAGTAGAGTGAACTGTTGCTTCAAGTATTACCAATGGGGACACAGCAAAGAGGTAGAGTCTGCGTTCCCTCCCGGTCCTCCTTCACGAGATTGAGATAAGTAATGTTAGAATTAATTCAAAACAAAAATCAAGCGTAGGAATATGGTCAAAATTAAAGATAAACCTTTTTTTGCCAGAGAGAGGGTTGCGTCACGGTAGAGGATCTAAAATACATTGGGTTGTAATACATTGGTAAATGATGCAATTTGTTGCTGGATTTTTAATATTCCATAACTGAAGCAAAAGTTAAATCATAAAACTCATGGTATATAAAAAAACTGTAATATTTGAAGAGCATGTCATTTATTTATTTTATTTATTTGAGCAGGACAGTGCATGCTTATACAGCATGAATGTAAACATACCAGATGATAGCAGAATGCTAATTTCCATCCGTTGTCCCGGGGATTTGGGGGAGATGAAAGAACAATGTAATACAGTATATAAACAATTAGTATTTACAAGCCACTAAAAAATACACATTCTTATATCAGTACACTCATATGCACAATTACCAACACTCATACTTATTAAAGATCAATAATCACTACATACTTACACAACCAAGCCGAGTTTCGTTTATCGTACATTACAGTTCTTATTACATATGGGTACACTCCTGATTCGACCAAAGACAACTTTTTAATTGAGCTTTAAATTGAGTTATATGTAGGACGTTCTCTCAATGTTTGTGGTAGACTGTCCCATAGCTTTCCACCTTGGACAGATAACACACCCTAACCAAAAGAGGTACGATGATTTTATACAAACTTCAGAAATACTATTATAATATTAGCTAACCTTAATTTGTCCGGACTTGCAGCTCACCGAGTCACAAACTGGTGATGCCCCTTACATTTGGAATAACTCTAAAAAAACGCACAATTAAAACCTTCATCATTACCTTTATTTTCCTCATCAGAATGGCCATTGTTGTGCTTCCACCTGACGGGCGCAGATAGAGCACTAAGGGCAAACTAATGCACACACTTAAAGCTGTGTTCCTAATGGAGTCATTGAGTGAGCTTCCCCTATTGTCGTCAGCTTGTCGGATTAAATGGAGCTTAACAATTAAGACTTGTGCTTATTGCCTTGTAATTGTTGGGCGTATTGTTAAATGATAATTGCCCAACACAATCTGCCATAGGATTTCAAAGACTGATAACTACCCGGACAGAGACAAAGATGTAAGTAAAGTGCACGTCAAGATTGTTTTTCAGGTAAACTTTTAAGAAATCTTCGATGAGCTGCTTACCTTCAGTGAATTTCAGCTTTCAGTACGCAGTGGGGTACATCGGTAACATAGGTAGACTGCATTATCTTGTGGTAGTGGCTTTTAAACATAGATTTTTAAGGGTCGTTCAAACTGAGCCCAGCAGGCAATGCACTTACCTCAAGCAACACAATGGCTTTCAGCTTCCTGCACATGTGCCATGATTTGTGACGTTATAGCTATAGAAGACTTACACCAGGCCTAAAAACTCACAAAAGTAGTTGAGATAATAGCAGGGTTTTTAAGCTTACCTTGTGAACCAGCTTTATCTTGAAAGTTGCAGAATATTGTTAGTATATTGGTTCTCTGCAAGGAGTTTGTGAGTTCGAACGTATGGCCGACCAAAGATATTTGAGAATCGAAATGTCTCAGCAAGTGGCCAGCAGTTGTCGATTTTGAATGCATGCTTGCGTCAATGGTTTATGTTCTGTGACACAAGCATGCATTGGAAATAAATGGCCATCAAAGTTTCCATGCAAGTCACTGTTGCCAGGCAATGTGCAGCTTGTAGAGTCAAGTGAGTTTTCTGCTTTCAATGTGAATCTTTATAGCTACGAGGTTCAAACCTCAGGCCAGCCATCTGTTGTATGTAAAGTTCTCTCCTGGCTTCCTCCTAGTCCTACCATGTAAAGACAAACTGGTGTTACTAATTTCACCCAAGTCAATGAATGTGAATGTACATTTTTGTCTGACCCCTGCCTAAGGTCCATATTTGCTGGGCTCCCATCAGCCATGCCATTGTATACTATCAATTAAAAATAGCTTATCAAAGTATGGTGTGGTGTCCTTTTGAACCTTAAGTACTTTGAAAACCACAGCCTACAAATACTGTTGTTTTTGCCAACCCAGAAACTGGCCATTAAAGAGTCTCAAGATAAAGAAGTATCCCTTTTGGCCTGTTTTGCTGACCACTGATTTGCTGAGTATACAAACCTGTCACCTAATTACGGCTACCACAGCTCCCCTGAAACACTGCAAACACTTTCATTTTGGACATGGTCTTGTAGTCTGACCTGGGTATCATACATTTTTCATGCTTCCCACAAATTGACTCGCCAAACTTGCAGGTCCTCCAGCGCCGTGAGAGCAGAAGAGGAGAAGGTGTTCCAGTGCGTGTGTTTTCCAGGCGGTTGTCCAGCAGAACGGTAGAGTACCATGACGGGATGTGTGTGGTTTGGGATACTGGCAAGAGCCTGGCCGAAGGTAATTGTATAATTGAACATGATTAATGTCCTGGATGTTTGCTCCTGACACTCGAAATGTGTGTGATCTTGTTTCATCCAAGGAGGTTTCTGTAGAAGAGGAGGAATTTGACTTGTAGTTTTTCTCAGTGATCTAAAAACACGAGGGTTTCCAAAATGATTTCCCTTCTCAAAGTGTGTCCGGCAGCTGTGAAAATGGTTTCTGGCATTTTGGTTTTGATATGGCGGTCTGTGTATGAAGTGTTTGGAAGAGCGTGCCAACATGTATCTATTATCACTGCTAAAATCAGTGAATTCTACTTTCAATTGGAATATTCACAAAATTGAAACTACATACAGCTAAAAGTTTTAAAAATAAGTGGAAAAAAGCCTCGCCTGCCAAAACAATAATATCAAAGTCAACGTGATCCTAGTCCAAGTCCTATTTTGGACCACAAAATGAGTTTCAGAATATATTTACTGGATTTTACTAGATTTGGTAGGTTTGTGTCAGATTAAATTTGTTTCTGTGAAATGTGGAAAACTGTTCTTGCAAAATATGACAGCAACTACTATATACTGTAATATAGATGACGAGGGAAAGGAAGATCTAGTTTTTTTTCATCCAATGTGTATAACAAAAAAAACAACAACCCACGCCTGCCCGGTATATAGGGCACTAGTCCAGAGCAAGGACGCATCCCCCACCCTACTAAATGGTGAAGCATGTCCACATTAAGACTTAATATAACACACAATGATTGACATAGAGCATTACAGTTATAGATATAAAAAACAACACATCACTGGTTCATAAAACCAGTGATATGGCAGCACCTCCCTAGTTAAATGCTTCTGATGTGTGACATTTCTGGGTAATGTGACTTTATCATTCCGCTCAAAGTAAATATCATAGTTTGAGCTTTATAGACATGTATCACAGTGAAACTATCCTCCGCCTCTGGTTCATCCTAATCACAGTCCACCTCTAGACACAGAGTAATTAGAGAATTATGAAAGGCCGGGGTGACAGCGACCTCATTACGGTGAGGAGGATCAGGCTAATGACCTGTGACTGATGAAGGTCCAGCCGTGTCCCACCAAGGGACACAGGCCCGGCTCTGCACATGCTCCAACCACATGCACGCTCACAAACCACATGCACAGAGGGAAAGTGATCCAGCCTGCAGCTTTAATGCCCACAGAGCAAATTAGTAATGCTTTAGAAATAATCTCTTGACATGAGGAGTCCAAAGACACATTGCAGTGATTGCTGGGGTTTTTTGCATGTGATTGATTGCTAAATGTAGAATTTAAATTAGAAATATCTGCACAATCAAACTACCATATTTTCCGGACTATAAGTGCCACTTTTTAAAAAATTGTATGTCTGGTCTGCGACTTATACTCAGGTGCGACTTATAGATCAAAATATATATAATTTTTATGGTTCACAAACCTTTACTTTCACACCACCATTTTAAAATGCACACTATCAGACTTTCTGTAAAGTGCTCACTGCCATTGCCGTGACAACAGGGGCGTAGACGTCTGTGCAGGTATGTGTTTGTAGACATCTGTGCAGGTGTCTGTAGACTTCTGTGCAGGTGTGTCTGAATATGTCTGCACACGTGTGTCTGTAGATGTATGTGCAGGTGTGTCTGTAGATGTCCGCACACGTGTCTGTAGATGTCTGTGCAGGTGCATGTCTGTAGACATCTGTGCAGGTATGTCTGTAGACGTCTGTGAGGTGTGTCTGTAGTCTGTAGACGTCTGTGAGGTGTGTCTGTAGACGTCTGCACACATGTGTCTGTAGACATCTGTGCAGGTGTGTCTGTAGACGTCTGTGTCCGGATGTGTCTGTAGACATCTGCGCAGATGTCTGTTCTTGGTCTTAGATTTTGTGACTTGGTTTTCCTCTTCATGTAACATTTTTTGGCTGATGCGACTTACACTCCGGAGAGACTTATAAGGTAAGTAATGTTAGTATAATATCATTGTGTTAGATTGCAAACTTCCACATCAATGCAGTTGTGGTAAAGCTGAAATGCAAATCTCTCAATTTTAGGCTCTCAATTGCCCATTATTATTGCACATTGAACAGAACCATTGGTAAAACAAAAAAATATATGCCTGGGTAAGTGTTACCTTTAAAACGTCAACAAACAGATTTGCAAAGTTACAGGTTGAGAAGCTTGACTGATGCTAAAATAAGAACTGGATGTCAATTTATGATATAAAATAGATATATTTATGTGGAAAGTCACAATCAAAAATCAATGAAGAAATGTGCCCCGACAGGAGAAAAGTAACAGGACAAATCTCAGGGCTGTCGAGGTAAAAACAGACTTTCATTGCAGTCACACAGACAGGATGGAGGGAATCGGAGGTGGAGAATGAAACGCAGGCAACACAAAGCTTTCGGTAAAAGCAATGCAGAACAGGATATGTCATAAAAGAAAAGTGGTGAGAAAAAGCCAACATTATCTGAGAACATTTTAAGCTCAATACTTTTACTTTACTTGGCCAAAAATGAAAAAAATAAATCAATAAATCAATAAATCTCAAAGTCCGCAAATAACTTAATTTTCATCTGTGGTTTTGGAGATGATTGACACTGAGCCAAAAATAAATTACCATAAGTATAAGTATATTTTGTCACAGCAGAAGTAATTGTATTTTATTTGAATCTTTTTGTATTGAAATGGTGACTTCCTATGTGCTTTTATTTTGAAACCTGCACTTCCTGTTAATAGCTTGTTATATAAAGAAACTTAAACACTTGCCGCCCCTCCTGAGAGGCAAATGGTTTGTTAGTTAATATATTCATGAAATTCGCACGGGTTTAAGACAGCCTGTGAATGTAAACTATGTAAGCTAATCTTACGTTGGTGATATGGTGAATGGAATGAGGTTCATTAAGGATTAAACATCATCAAACATCAGTAAAAGTCTAATCCAGTTTGTAAAGTGCAGCAGCGAGACAAGAATGTTCCGTGAGACTTGGAGATTTGGTAGGTTTGTGTCAGATTCAATTTGTTTCTGAATCTCGTGGAATGTGGCAAAAAAATATGATCGCAACATCTATTTACAGTAATATAGATGAAGAGGGAAAGGAACTCGGTGAAAGGTGCACCTGTGGAAGATCTACTTTTGTGAAGTAAAGGTATGTTACTGAAAGGGAAATATGAAAGTTATACATTAAGACTTAATATAAGCCGTTCTCAAACTTTTCACTCTCAAGTTTCATTTAAGGCAAAATTGAACAAAAATGCAAGGTCTAGACAAGGAATAAACAGAACTAAACCCAAACCAGTTCAAACCAGAATTTAACAAAGACTTTATTAAACTGGGACTAAACCAGGGGTGTCCAATACTAACTCTGAGGATCCGCTATCTGAGGTGACCAATTTCACTTCACCAAAAGTCCTTTTTGGTTGTATGTGTTTTCTGGACAGCAGGTTTTTTTCACTTAGTGTGCCTCTATATTATAACCACACAGAAAAGTGGGACAATATCTTGTTATACATTAAATGCTTTCTTTTAGTCATGCAGTAAAAAGACAATTTGGACCAATTGAGAGGTAAGCCTGAGGGCCACAAAAAATTGTTCTGCTCCATAGTTTGGACACCCCTGGACTAAACCAAGTCTAAAAATGGTCTAAAATGGTCTATAGCAAGTCAAATAATCAGGTCAAAGATTCCCTACCAGAATCTTAAACTTGAAAAGACTCCTGAGTACCACTAGAAAGAGCCCAAGTGCCACTAGTGGTACCCACACCACAGTTTGAAAAACCACTTGTTTACCTTATTACAGATTACCCTGACTTAAAAATGTGCTTTATAGACGACTATAGCTCATGTGTCAGAAGGAAAGTGTGAGAAAAGTCAGTAAAATGGTAAAAACAAAGATAAATCCCACTTGTGAGAAATTTCTCCGGCCACAACTTCCATCCACAGCATAACGACCAGGTACAACAATGTAAATCTATGACACCATAAAGCCACTTCTGCAGAAAAATGCACTCAATGAGCAAAAATATGGAAAAAAAGTGAAATTGGTACATTGTGATGTGACAATGGTGGGCGCATAGCTTCAATTTTGGTCAATGGAACAAACAAAGCAAACAGCTACTTTAACGCCTACAATCAAAAACGATGTTTTGATGTTCTTTATGATCAAAATACAGTTTTACAGACAGTAGATTTGTATTTATAGCACTTCAAATATACACAAAAAATGCATAATAACTTGTGCCTGTTCATTCATTTCTATTTTTATTTATTTCAATCAGTAATATAATGAAGAATAAGGGCTGATGATGACATTAAACAAATCATGACACTCTATTGTCACACCCTGGTGGTGGTAAGTATGTAGCCACAAGTGCCTAGGGGCAGACTGACAGAGACATTGCATCAATAGCACAACTACAGTTTCTCACCGACCAATTAAATACACTGACACATTCATATATAGTCAAGGCAGATTAAGTGTCTTGCCCATAGGCACAACCACCACCCTTAGTTAGTGGGCAACCCTCTCTAACTCCAATGTCATTTACTATATGGTAAGTGTTACATATATGTGTTACATACAGAGTGCTAGTGGGTTTTTCGAAGATATGATTTACTGATTTGAGTTGATCTTTTGGAAATATCTAAATCTGTATTTTTATCTTATCTAATCTGACTTCACGCTGAAACAGTTCTCCCAGTACTTTTCTACTCTTACTCGCGTAATTATGTGAATGAGTACTTTTTACTTTTACTTGAGTATTTTTATTTCGAAGTAACAATACACTTACTTGAGTAAAAATCTTGCCTACTCTACCCACACACACACACACACACACACACACACACACACACACATACACACACACGCACACACACACACACACACACCCACACACACACACACACACACACACACACACACACCTCCCTACTTTTGGGCAGTAGTCTATCTGCCAAACAAGAAGATGAATTGTTAAACGTCAAGAAATACATTTAAAGTTGTGGGATGATTTATGAGACTGAGAATGTGGGAAAACAAAAGTTCTGATGCACAAATTAACTTTCACTCAAAACTATAATTATTTTGGACTGGAGCGGCATAACTTTATAAAAAAGGAACTCAGAACATTATCAGTATCAGCCTAAAATAGAAGCTGCATCTTTGTAGCTAAGAAACCAGAGATTCAGTAATAATTTAATGTACGCTCAATGTTACCTGAAGCCAGTCTCTGTTACAAGGGTTAGACTGCTGCTGGGAGGTAAAGCCTAACACTTGTTGACAGCAGGGAATAGTATTGATCATTGGGAAAACTCAATAAAAGCTATGTATTTGTGTGAGAAAGAAGACATGTGGACAGATGAAAAAGAGTGAGAACACATTTAAATAGTGCAAGATGTGATGAGAATATAAAGTAATAAATAATACATAGTAGAGCATTAAGTAAACAAAAATACTGTCTAAATATAAAATATGAAGCACACAATCTACCTTATGCAAAATGCCAGTTTGTGACTTTGTAGATGTCTCTTGTGAACAGTTGCTTAAACGTATATTAAAGTGAAGGAATATTATGTAATCCATATTAACAATATGTAGCAACAAGAAAAAGATTTGGCCAAAATAAATGTGCAACCAGAGGGTCGTCGTTTCGAATCCCTGTCCGATCGTATACTGTTGTTGTGTCCATGGGCAAGACACTTAACCCACATTGTCTATGAATGAATGTGGTTGTGTGATTGGTGGTGGTCGGAGGGGCCGTAGGCGCAAAATGGCATCCACGCTTCTGTCAGACTGCCCCAGGGCAACTGTGGCTACACAAATAGCTTACCACCATCAGTGTATGGAGTGTCTTTGAGTATCTTCAGTATATAGGTATAATGCATTAGTACTTTTTTTTTTAGTTTTATTGTTGTAGAATGACAATATTGTATGTGAACATTACAGTATATAATTTAACATAGACCTGTTGGCCTCTATCCTAATGTGCATATTTATATTAGATATGATATATGATTTACTAAGTTTGTATACACTATTGTACATCTGTGAAAAAGCTGTCGATTTTTTTGTAGGTCCGCCATAAAACATCATAACCTAGGTGTATGAAATGGGTTTTACAACATACTATAAAAATGTGTTTCTGCTTGTAAAACAAATGCAACCTCGTTATTTGGTGACTTCCATCCAACCCATCTGACAAATAAGACGATAACTTTCCGTAAACCACATATTTACATGTGTCTGTTAAAACACACACCACTGAGGGGCCAAAACACACACACTGACAGAGCATTTCACTGAATCCGGCGCATTACGGTTCCAGCATAAAAGTAAATCACCTAATCTCTGCAGTGCCATAAACTTCTCATGGACTGCTGTGGGATCTTGATTTGTATGCCTCCGGATCACAGCATCAATATTTCAGCCAACATGACGTTAGTTCTGCTGTAGCTGAAGGTGGAGGCGAGGAGTAGGCCGCCATGATCCGACCGGATAACCAGCAACATCCGTCTACAATCCCAACCAGATAATGATGTGTCGTGGGGGTCTGGGGAAAGAACTAAGGTAAGGAATTTGTTGATATGTCTGGACTGAACTGAAATACTACTTTTATAGAATATGTTCAGCCCCAGACAGAAATGCTGGGGCCAAAGTTGGACATAAGAGGTGAGAGAAGGCACTGGTTTAGATGCTTCTTGTCATTTTCAGTCAATGTCACTTGTGCTTGACTCTATTTGTGTTTGACATCATTTGCTAGAAGATCTAATACATGTATGTTTGTAACAGCTGCAAGTAGAGTACATAGCTTTTCCTTCAAGTTTAATCCATCAAGGTGTTTGGTGTTAGGAGACCCCATAGTATCTGATCATGTGATTGGCCCAAAGCATTCAACATTCAACTTCCATGACAACAACTGCACTAATCTACATATTTAACACTAATTATTCCTTTTTTTCTATTCAGAGCTGCCTTTTAAACTTGCCTTAAGTTGGACCAAGTCAGCCAATAATAATATATCTATATAATAATATAATAATATAATAATAATAACACATAGGTTTTTTACAGCGCTTTGTTAGGACATTCAAAGACACTTTACATATTTTGTATTATTCATTAACTCTATAGTCACACCTGATGGTGGTAAGCTACTATGTAGCCACAGCTGCCCTGGGGAACACTGACGGAAGCGTGGCTGCCAGTTTGCGCCTACGGGCCCTCCGACCACCACCGAACACCAATCACACAACCACATTCATTCATAGGCAATGTGTGTTAAGTGTCTTGCCACGGGACACAACGACAGTGTGCGCTCGGACGGGGACTCGAACCACCGACCCTCTGGTTGAAGGACGAGCGCCTACCCACTGCGCCACTGCCGCCCCAATTACCATTTTCCATCCCTGCCTTATAGCACAATACAGGCAAGGCAAGTCTATTTGTTCATTCAATTCATACACAGGGCTGGACAGAAATAAGGGACTAGGTAAATGTACAATTAAAACACAAACAATAATAATTTGAAAACCATTTACAAAGATAATAAAAAGCAGATAAAACATTGAGTTGTCATATGCACAGCTAAAAATATTGAAATGGAATATATTGTATGTACAGTGGTATGTATTTTGGAAGACATCCAACAAATGCAAGCTTATTGACACATTGGGACTTTATAAAACACTTGTTAAAACATACACGGATACTGCATGCACAGATTTACTGTTTCTCGTCAAAAGCATTTCTATACTTAGTTGAAATGTTTCAATAGTCTCTTCAGAAATCCCCCGAGCATTCCAAATCAAAACTTCATCACTGTCGGAGTTATGCCTCAAAACAAAAACAGCAATTATCATTTAATAAAAGAATATCCCAGATTTGGATCGCCTCCAAAATCCCAAGCTATTGTTCCACCGCTCTAGGCGTTAATAACGGCTCACTATAAGTCTCTAAGATAACTTTACAGAGTCTGGATGGCTAATAAATTTCCTCAATTTCAACGAAGCCCATATACTGCAATAAGTGAGATATGAGGATATGAATAGGGTTGATAGAGGCCAAAAATGTGCAGTTGCTTTGACAGCTGTGAGGTTGTTAAACTATGAGGGAGGGAATGGGGGGAATCTGCATAACTGCTATACAACCAGGAAAAACATTGTAATACATATTCGGTGTTCGTTTTAGCAGTTGATGTATGATTTGGTGGAATGAATACCGGGCATAGAAGGTCATCATTCATTCCTTGCTATGAGATCAACACAGCGTTTTTCATCCAAAGAACCATCTTTTGAAACATATGTCAGACATATATATCTTTAACTGGCAGGTTAGCATTTGTGAGTGTCAAGTTTTTACAGCTTTCAAAATGGTCTTATTTTGATGGTTTAAAACTATAATAAATGTTCTATGTGTTGATATGTTTTGATCACGCATTCTTAATTCATGTTTTGTTTTTTGTTTTGTTTTTTTGGTTCTGCTCAGTGAAAATTATGTTACAAAGTCCAATCCAGTCAGGCTATAGAGTGTGGGGCTATAGACCCTTTCAAAGTTTGTAAACAGAAAGTTCAAAATTTCGGAATGTAGGCAACTGGAAGTAAGACCAAAATACATTGTCAATGGAGAAATTAGCATGAGGCACAGAATATTGATAATTAAGATGGTTTTGACAAATGACAACCACTCTGCTACATGTAGGTGATGTCAGAGCCTGGTTAGGGAACATTAGTGAATGTACCTCACATTGTATGTTTGTTTAATGTACACATTAGTAAC
>JAVQKC010167933.1:0-27924 GCA_036025475.1 Philypnodon macrostomus
GTGTGTGTGTGTGTGTGTGTGTGTGTGTGTGTGTGTGTGTGTGTGTGTGTGTGTGTGTGTGTGTGTGTGTTTGTGTGTGTGTTTCTGAGACAGACAGTTGTGAATATCAGATTGTGTGACATAGCCAACTGTTCTGCTGCGGATAAGGACTATACAAATGGCTTGAGGATGTTTTGTCTAGACAGAAAATTCACACCAGATGAATACAATAGGGTAAAAACATATTACTACTCAAGTATACTGCAAAAATGCTCAAAAATAGTATATGTTCTGCATCAAGTTCACCAGGTGTCTTTTTTTGTAGTTTATGTAGTTTTTTTGTAGTTAGGTTTATCACTGTGTTGCCCAAAAAAGTGAAGTCATGACTTAAACTGTTGAAAGTTTCAGGATATTAGTTAAATACATATATTTCCTAGATTTTGATTTTAGAAGTAGAATGGTTTGTGATGTCAGGGTTAGGGTATTGCTCAAGACTAATGTATTCAACCTATTTGACTCTTTATCTCACCACGCATGAACAGTTAAAATTTGAGCTTTTTTGCCACAGCACTAGTTTGTTTGCTTTGGAGAATGATAAAACCCAAGTGCAGCCAGACTCCAGGCAGGAGGTATGGCACATGGAGAAAACGGAGAGAACAACTGATAGTGGCACCACGGGAGGGCCAGCCAATGAGCCAGCAAGAAAATGCAAACACTCACTCTCATGATTATCACCGCTTTTTGTATAAATGCCACAGTCTTTGAAACAGAGATGGACTTTTGTTATAGTTTTCCATTTTATCATTAGGAAGAAATGTTTGTTATTAATCTGAAAGTCATGTTCTTCGCAAGAAAGAAAGATACATATTGATACATCATTCGGTGTAAGTCAAAATGGGCTCCAAATACAGGCCCAGGGTTCCTTAGAATACACACTACAATGAGGTTCAGATCACAACAAGCGTAAATGCATTTTTATTTATGTAAAGGACAATAATGAAAGTATGAAGCAGCTGGCCGGCTAAAGGCTGAGGTTGGATGTCAAACCATGTAGCCAAAAATAACATTTGATCTTTGAACCATCATATTGTTGGGTTACCATGTGGGATTTTGGTCAAAGGTCTTATTGACTTTTTTATGGGGTGACTTAAAGAAGAATTTGTATGAATACAAACTGTTATTCCAACCTGCTGTAGGGATTTTTAATCCATTTTTGAACCAATAGTTGTTGTTTTTTCTTTTGAGCATATGGTAATACTAAAAACAAAGGAGACACCATGGCACCTTGCACATACAGTACATTATATTGCTACAGTACATACTTTTCAAACAAATCACAATCAAACCTATTGTATATATACTTTTGATGAAAACAGTGTTAGTATCCTTCCCCTGAGACATGCTTATGTGTCTCTATAAGGCTAAACCCACACTCACAGACGTGTATGTAACCTGTAAATGTTCTTTGTTATCTGTCAGTGGTAATCCTGGTGCCTTATCATTCACACGCTCTATTTGTTCTGCTCTTATCTTGCTGCTTTCACTGCACCACGGCTACAAATACTGAAATTCCCCACAGGAGTCATTAAAGTTTTATCCCATCTTTAGAAAAATACAAGATTGCACCATTTACAAGGCACACTGAGTAAGTGCGTCTGCAAGTACAATCACTCCAGATGTTGATAATACTACAGCAGCAGCAGCCTCCAGCTCCTAAAGATGATGTCTCTTTCCAGTGACACGCTGAGTCTCCAATCTGCCAACATGATTGATCACTGCACAAGCCCAAAGAAGGCCTTCACAAGAGTGTTTCGGAGTTAGCATCAAATAAATAACTGCATATACCCTCTTCATACGCAGCCCTAAAATAGATTTGGACTTAACACAGTCAGCGTACTTGCTTATCACATCATTAGAAAAGCGATGTGGCATTAGTGAAGATGTGAACCGCAGTAAGATATCAAACACACTGCAGAAGCTAAATGTGCTACGCTCATTAAAATGCCTTTAGACAAATTTTGTGTTTTTCCAAGAGGCGCCTAATGAAGTTAAATACCAGAGAGTTCACCTACTGTCTGACCTTTTGTCCACAACATGGAGCAAAGTATATGCATTAGCTGTATATCATTGATGCATTTCTTTCTGAACCAGCATAAATAACAATCTTCCTATGAATATATCTTTTTGGTCTTTTTTGTGTTCATATTCCATTAGAAAAATATGGACAAGACTGCAATTGCTATACAGTTTATACAGTGCTACACAGTGCTGAAACCAACCAACCAACTCATTTAGAGAGCCTGGTGTCAGATTCTCACAGCAGGAAGGTTTCAGGTTCAACTATAGGTCCTACAGGTTGACCAGGATCCTCAATTAAGATCTGGAGTAGACAGTGTCCCCTTTACTGCTTTTGACTGGTTGTCCTTGTGGTGTGAAAGGATGGGTCAAATTCAGATTTGAAAGGTATATACACATGTAGTTAATGACCTTCTGAAGAGATTAATTCTCTGGTGTTTGGATGAACGTTTTCTGGATCTTATTAGGTTGTTTTTTTCCACATTCTTGGTTCAAATCCATACCTAGACACTATAGTATTTTGACATCTGCCCTGTTCAAGTGTTTCCTGATTTAATTGTATTTAAGTATGTTCACCGCTAATGAGGTGAGCTGTCGGTCCCACAATGTTCAATCATTCACAGTGTGATTTGACATAACGAGACTCTTAATAGGCTTTCAGAACGACAAGTATATTCTGCCTTTTTCCTTCATGAGGGAACGTCATTCATTGTCAAGTTCATTGCAAAAAGGTGAATTTAATTTGAGCAAATATCTGCATTTTATACTTAATTAGTCAATAGACGACTGAATTGAAGAGCCATTGACTTTCACGTGAAGATTTCTTATCGGCGGCTCCACTATTTCTTATTTTCTTTTTTCTATCTGAACAATTTGGCCTCTGACTATAAAAATGTAAATGAATAATGGCTGGGGCAGGTGAAGTTGGGAAGGAGTGGAAGTGACTCTTTCACTAATGATTAAATGATCAGCTCAGCGCCCATGAAATTACTTGACTTTTTTTCTGCCCGCATATTGAAGCATCAGTCTTTTCTTTGACTACATTTCACTGTGAGGCGAAGAATGACTTGTGGAACCCCCCCCCCCAAAAAAGTTAGTGCAGAAAATACTGGAAAGTACAAGGCATAGGTAAAGATGCCTTATCCAGAACCAAACTTCGCTATGGTAAGTAGCTGCTAAGACCCACAGGTGTTTTGGTACTATATATCCAGTCTGCTATAGCTAGTCCTTTTTATTGATTTAACAATGTGTATTGAATTTGAGTCATTGTAAACAACCCCACAACAACTCTTTTACAATGAGTTGTTGTGGGGTGAATAAAGCTTCCTTCACCTCCCCTGTGGCAAAAGTGTCCTTGTCCCACTTGCATGAAACACACAAGCTTTAGCAGCATTTTTGCATTTGAGGAAAAATGTGATCAAAATAAAATAAAACCCCCTTTAAAAGCTTTTACTGCCTGTTTACCTGCCTCCTCCTGCTGAGAAAGAGCATGCAGGGCAAAAGCAGAGCGGGGCAGTTTGCTAAAAGTCCCTCCCCACTCTTCACTCGTTATGTATGGTCCTATCAAATAGCATCAGAAAAGGCCTAGAATGTCTTTAAAACTAAGAAGTATTCAAATGTACAAGACTGGTGGCTGATATGTATATTCACAAATGCAGAGATAGTGAAGTACAACTTGTTCTTGAGTGGTCTGAACCTGCTGTACAATATCAAACACCTGCACATATACATTTTCCACAAAGACAAACCTCTAATGTACCTTGACTATCTCCTGTCCCACCTCAGTAACTCAGGGGGGATTTTTACAACTTTTTACAACAGCCCCAAGGCTTTCTCTTGCAGGTTTCGTGAGCCGATTTACGCACACACCAACACACAACTCGGGAAGCTTGAAAAATGCCATCTTTCACTATTCAGTCTCCATCTTTTTCAACAGAAGTCAAAGAATGTCTATTTCCTTGACTCCAAAACTTTACCCCTGTGCATCAGTTTTCAAAGATTTTTCTTAAGTGATTTATTTGGTAGCGATAGAAGAAGTGTTGAGGCAAATGATGGAACGTTTAGCATTAAAAGGTTAAAGTTGGCGTCCTTAAATGGCACGGTGGCGATAAGGGGGTCTGAAGAAATGGAAAAGGGCAGTGTGAATGTCAGCCAAGTCTGCTGGGACCTATCAATCGCACTTTAAGTTAGCAATCTAAATGTTTCTGACAACATAAACAACAAACACACTCATTAGCCAAATTCCTAGCAAAATCAGTTGTGATGAGGAACTACCGTATTTTCCGCACTATAGGGCGCACTGGATTATAAGGCGCACTGTCAATGAATGGTCTATTTTCGAGATTCAGTCAGTCAAACTTTAAATAAATGCGTTCACAATAACTCTCAACATTGTGCAAACGTTAATGGTGTATTCACAATAACTCTCAACCTCGTTCTTTTTTAACACATAAAAAAACACAGTCTGATTCCGCTAAATCAAACATTAGCGCCGTGTGACACAAAATCTCTTGGAGGTCAGTAAGCACAACCAGAATTCATCCATATATAAGGCGCTCCGGATTATAAGGCGCACTGTTGGTTTTTGAGAAAATTAAATTTTAAGTGCGCCTTATAGTGCGGAAAATACGGTATTAAGAATAAACAAATACAAGTATAGACTTTTATGGCCTATAAAGCCAAGCTGTATTCTGTGGGAGAAAAGAGCTGGAAATAAATGTTACCTTTCACACGCAGCATAAAATACCATATGCCAACACAATATGATCCATATGTGCATATTCTGTATTTTGTAACATGACATTATACACCATCGTTTGGACAGATAATAACTAAATAATTTATTCGGAACTTACTATTTATTGTGCCCATAAAGCTCCTGATAACAGCAACTGGAAACTTTTGGAAAAAAACATATATTTTATTGTTCTATATTCAATGTTGTGGTAATGTTTAATAATAATAATTTACATAATATACTGTATAAAAGTATGGTACATTATGGGAAAGATTCTTGGCAAAAGCATGTTCTCCAGGATGTTCAGTCTTCTCACAGCATGATCACAGGAGAGGCACGGTTGTGGATGCCTTTAAGATACAAGACTGACAATGCACCTACCAATTCACACCATCACTAATGAGACCCCAGAGGAAGTGTGTGCGTTTATCACTTTATTGTCAGTCTTGGCTGAGGTCTTGAGACGGACTTGGTCATGTGACTCAAGTTCATTTGCAAACAACATAATCTTTGTGTACAGTCATTCAAACCATCTTCAGATCACTTGTGGAGATGAATACAGTTCAACAGGTGTAATGAAGTGTTTTGTATAAAGTTGTATAGAGCATCAGATGAGCTTAAAACACTTGCCCCCGTGTTGTGGGTTTAAATCTGGGCTATGAGAGTTTGTTAAATGTCTCACCTTCCTCTCTCTTCCATGATTCTCTGTCATATCCTCTATCCTGCCTGTCCATTAATGCAACCAGAAATATCTGATCAAACGTGTATATAACTCAATTGATTTAATGACTTTTTATGTGAAGGTTTGGTAGCACACTTGTCTTGCAATCATAAAGTTCCTGGTTTGAGTCAGGTATGTTAATGTGATAATAGTGGTTGTTTATTTAGTCCATCCATCCATCCATTTTCTTCCGCTTGTCTGAAACCGAGTCGCGGAGGCAGCAGCAGTGTAAGCAGGGAACTCCCGCCTTCGACCACCGCCCGATCCACATTGCACCAGCCTTGTTTATTTAGTATTCTGGGCAATCACATAAAGAAATGATTGTCTTTTGTATTCTCGCATGAATCTTCTATATTTTATTACCACAACCATCAGGCTGTCCCTTTTCACTGCAGTAAAGAAGATAAATAAAACCTTATTCATTCTTGGAGTGTCTTTATAAGAAGATATGACTTTTACTAAAGTCTTCTGTGAAATCCTCTGCTTTTGTCTTGTATATTTCCATTGGCTCTTTGTCTGTTCTCCCCACCCCCAAAAAATGAATTAAGATAAAACCCATTTCACATTGATGTATTTCTATCCTGCTTATCTTGTCAGGTTGGACAAATATGGACGCTGTATAAAATGGCCTTGTCGTAACTGAAGGTCAAAACAGATATATGAGTTTGGGGGGGTGTATCGGCGTGAGAGGGATAGAAGAAGAAAGAGAGAATTAATGTAAGAATTGGACGCTGACGGGAAGAGAAGACAGTT
Source organism: Philypnodon macrostomus (assembly GCA_036025475.1). Classification (NCBI taxonomy): domain Eukaryota; kingdom Metazoa; phylum Chordata; class Actinopteri; order Gobiiformes; family Eleotridae; genus Philypnodon; species Philypnodon macrostomus. The sequence continues at coordinate 6,267 of JAVQKC010167933.1, forward strand.
TTCTTCTAATAATAATGAATAGCAAAGATAAGAGCCTCGGCTGCAGACTCCTGTTATCAGCAGCTGCATAAAAACACACAAGTGGGCCTGACCAGAAACTTTATGTGTCTGTGAATGTGTGACTTACAGGGACATTATTAGTTACCAAACAGAAAACACAGAATCCAATATTACTTCCACTTTTGTGATCAAACTCTATTCATGAGCCGTCTATTATGGGTTTCTTTTACTCAACTATAATCATAGAATAATAATAAGTTCAGAGATTTTGGTTTAAGAAATCATGTCTCAATGGTTAGCACAAGCCCAGACTCAGCTAGGCCTTTTGGAGTTTGCATGTTCTCTTCGTGACTGCATAGTTTTTCTGTTTTTCTTGTTTCCCCTACTATTAAAAACATTCAGTATTTAAAGTAATTAAAACTAGATTAAGACTACTTACATACAAAAACTCGACCGGAAAAGGGTGGCTTGCCCTCTGCAGGTCGGAGGACAGTCCCTGCCCCAAGTGGAGCAGCCTCTGCAGTGATGCGGTCGTTGTACCGGTCTGTCGTGGTGAAGAAGGAGCTGAGCCGAAAAGCGAAGTTCTCGATTTACCGGTCAATCTACGTTCCAACTCTTACCTATGGTCATGAGATTTGGGTCATGACCGAAAGGACAAGATCTCGGATGCAAGCGGCCGAAATGAGTTTTCTCCGATGGGTGGCTGGGCGCTCCCTTAGAGATAGGGTTAGAAGCTCGGTCACTCGGGAGGAGCTCGGAGTAGAGCCGCTGCCCCTGCACATTGAGAAGAGTCAGCTGAGGTGGCTCGGGCATCGGATGCCCCCTGGACGCCTCCCCCGGGAGGTGTTTAAGGCAGGTCCCACCGGAAGGAGGCCCCGGGGAAGACCCAGGACACGCTGGAGGGACCATGTCTCTCGGCTGGCCTGGGAACGTCTCGGGATTCCATTCCAAATTTCAGTCAACACTTTTCACACTATCTTTACTCTATGGTGTTCTATTGTCTCTGTGATTCACTATGATTTAACATCAATACTACAGTCCTCGCTGATGGCTACATGGATACATTTCATAAATTAAAAACACCATTACTCTCAGACAAGCAATAAACTGCCCTGTATAAGCACAGGCCTCCAGACTATTTTTGAAAACATAAATTACATCAAAGTTATTCACACTGAAACTTGTATGAAACCTCAAACCTAATATTTCAGAACTTAATCGATGTTCATGGCCGTTTTATTATGAGTCGTATCCATCCTGCTCATGGGCCAAAATGCATTAACTAGGGTTTGACTGAAGAATTGTTATTATATAGATTGTTTATGTTTTGTATCAGTTTTGACATAGCTTCTTAACCGTCAGCCACTACTGGAGGGTTCCTGCTTGGACAGCGTATGGTGTACAAACAGACCAATGAATGATGCACTATGATATGTCTTAGTTATTGAACACTTTTTTATCCTTAAGCTGGCCAAGAAACTCTGTGTGGTGTCCTGTGTTAGAGTGTGTTCTCTCCAGATGTTCTGCCTTCCTTTCATTGTCCACGCAACATAATACATGTGTAGAATTGGTGACTCTAGTTTGTCCTTTGTAAATAATTGTGAGAGGGAATAGTCTGCCAGTCCTTCAATCACATTACAACAGCTCCAGGTGTACTCCACCTAAGGCCCATAGTTGCAGGGATAGTGACCCATTTCCCCCAAGAAGAAGATGAGTGAACGAAGAGGAAAAAAACTGTCATTTAGACTCCATGTTTAGGCTTATGACAAATGCACTAAATTTCATGCCAAAAACATACTTTTCTCTTTGTAAAAATTCAAAACGGGTCAATTTGACCCAAAGGCAGCACAAGGGTTCTAAAATAATACATATAGAGTCTTGGCTATGACGTTAAGTTTGTGTGATATTGGTTAAGTTGGTTAATTTGTGCAATTTACAGTACCAAAGCTTCAAATGCATGAACTTGAAATTTTGCTGAGGAATGAAATCTATTTGTGCTAAATAAAACTTAAATAAAACAAGTACAACTTATCAATGGCAAAAATATACTCTTCCCATGTCTGCCTGTTCAGGTCTACAAGGTTTGATGTCACTAATATGAACCATTAGGGTCAGTCAAGTCCTCTTAGACATAACTCTACAACATGAGGATTTGAGCTTCTCCCCCTGACATGCGTCCAGTGAATTTCAGATGTAATTTTTAAAAACTGTTGTGAAGTAAACCTGAGGTGAAGGAGTAATAGCTGGGCGGTTTGTCCAGGAAATAGATGGCTGGGTTTAAATGCTGGTGAAGGCAAACAGTTGACGGTGGAGGGAGACATGCTGTGATAGATGGTCAGCATGTATGTGCACAGCTGCCCATCAGAACTGCTTCCAGCCTGCAGCCACATCACTGTAATTGCTTTGGCTGTCAGACCTCAACATGCTCACATTACTACTGCTGAATAGACCGTAATCTCCCACTGTCCAAAATCCAACCTCTACTTCCTAACTACTATAGGGTTGCACAATGCATTGTAAATGTATCCTTATCGTAATTGCAAAATAGCAGGGTACAGGAAACTAAAAGTATCAAAATGATCTTCCATCTGACAAAAATTTAAACTGAGAATAATTGTTCTATAGCTCAAAATAGTAATAATTTAGTCTTCAGTCAATCCTTTATTTTGTCTTAGTTTGCTAGTCCTGGTCCTTACTGGTTTACCTTTAGTTTGGTAGTTGTTTGAAGCCTTTAGGTTTGAATTTACCCCCAATTCTGACTCGTAACTTGGATCAAGGCAATGACAAAAATGAATGCAGACAACAATATACCAAAATAGTTATTTTTATTTCAAATAAGGTTAACAGGTTAAAGGTTGATAAATGAAGGTAACGGTGGGGTGTGAGTGTCTGTAGAATCAGTAGAGGAAGCCGTCAGATGGCGGGGTCTATAAATAGGCCCTGGCACACTACGCATAACTGCTCCACGCAATCAAGCAAGGGGTTGTGACATATATTCAAATCTATTTTTGCTAAATTAATAGTTACATTGTCAAAAAAACATGCATAAAAATCACATTGTTATTGCTATCCATGCATCCATCTTCCGCTTATCTGAGGCCGGTTCGTGGAGGCAGCAGTCGAAGCAGAGATTCCCAGACACTTTCCCCAGACACTTCCTCCAGCTCTTCCATGCCCAGAACACCTCCCAAGGGAGGCATCCAGCTGGCTCCTCTCGATGTGAAGGAGCAGCGGCTCTACTCTGAGCTCCTCCAGAGTGACCGAGTTTTTCACCCTATCTCTAAGGGAGCGCCCAGCCAATTGGCCGATTGTGCAATAATCAAAATTGTCTCATGTTTTTTGTGCAGGCCTATAAACACTAGATTCAGCGATGTTTCTAACTTTTTTTTAATTGTGTCTTCCAGTTTAGTTGTACACACTTCTTGGTTGTTTTCTCTGCTTCTTAACCTCTGACTGTTGCTGTGTGCACTCACTCGATCAATAAGTCAGGCCAATGTGAAGTGTCTGCTTCCAACACTTATTATATCACTTGGATGCTCAGCGGTGCACAGCAGCAGACCTGCTCTCACCTCTAATCCAACTCAGGACTCCTCCACTCTACCTTCACCTCAAACCCCCCAGAAACACCACTGGCCCTGATGACAAGCTCCCCAAATGAGAATATGAATTGTATCTGGGGAAAAGTTCTCTCACAGGTAACTTTATTAGGTAGAACTTGAACCTGTGGTGTAGGTTGTCTGCTGTTGTAGCCCAAAAACTTTATGTATAATATATAAAATACTAGGATGGGCCAACAACGACCAAGGACAAAGGACCAACAATGACCCCATGTTCAAAGTCCCTTTAATTTCCCCCTTTTCTTCATTTCTTTATTGCTATCTGAACCAACGAGAAGGTAAAAGGGTCTTCCTATAACCAATATAATAAGACAGTCATATCTATAACCAAAGACAGTCATATCTATAACCAAAGACAGTCATACCTGTAACCAAAGACAGGCATATCTATAACCAAAGACAGTCATATCTATAACCAAAGACAGTCATATCTATAACCAATGACAGTCATACCTGTAACCAAAGACAGTCATATCTATAACCAAAGACAGTCATACCTGTAGTCCATTTCCAGTGCCACGCCATAGTAAATATTTGTAGTTTCTATCATTTGTTGTTAAAATGGTTCCTGTTTTTATGTTTCCTGTTTGAAAGTGTTAGTAGTCTGTAAACTGGAACATCCAAGCAAATATTCATTTTGTATTTACGAAAACATTTCTGTTTTCATTTCCTCTCTTGACTACTCTCTTCCTTAATTGTAAACGTCTGTTCCATTTAACCAAGTACGCCAAATAAGTGTTATGACTGGATTTAAATGCAAATTCAACACTTCGAAGCATTTTCTTAAATCAAGTGACATTAACTTGGCATTTAGGAGGTGCTCTTCTTCGGCCTTTTTAGGCGAAAAATGTCTACAATCCAGTTTAACTGCATGAATTAAATTACTCCAGTCAATTACTTGATGCTTTTACTTCGCCCAGTAGTGTGCACAAGACACAAGACTAAAGTGCCTCTCCAAGGTGAATGGCTTGAGCAGCAAAATAAACCAAAAAATCTCCTAATAACGCGTAAGCACCTTGAAAACATTGACAGCAGAAATGGAGCAACTCTGGAGTACAGGGACCTTCTAAAGTGTGTGTTCATTACTTGGGTGCAACCAAACATGAAAAAACCTGTGCCAAGGGAGGTTTTCTCTGTCAGTGAATGTTCACTTGTGCGGTTTCAAACTCAGAGCAGTGAAATTGTTCTTGGTTCTTTTGTGCCTTCAAGCTATGGGTGTGTTTCCAGCATCCCGGGATTCACAAGAATAAAAGACATTAACATGGTTCAGTCAGTGCCAGCCAAAAAGTGCCAATGGCCAAAGCAATGTTTTCTTTTGTGTGTGTGTGTGTGTGTGTGTTTATGCACTGTAAAAGCAAACAAGGTTATTCTGCTTCGGTAAATCAGGAATTATTATAAGATTAGATTTAGTTTTGAGTTAGTTAAATGAACTATTGGGTTTCATAGTGGACCTCTCCTTTGGTCACACATATTACATCATATATTGTGCTAATCTACCCTCTGGCTCTCAACAGGATTGGCACAAAACAACTACCCCAAACTGCCCTTGAGCAAAGTATGTTTGGAAAAGTCGTATCCGGCTTTGTTGTTGTGAGCATTTTAAATTGGTTAAACTTCATAAATTGCTATTCTTTCTACTTTGCCAAAATTTTTATTTAATTTGTGTTGCCAGCGTGCCCTTCAGCAAAGCACCGTGCTTATCAAACACCACACTGTTTAATCTGCTCATGCTGTTTCAAAGGTCTTAGTTACTGATCCTTGATGGTACGCTCCAAGGACAGTGGCACGGAGCTTGGCTACAGTTCACTTCTGGGCAGAGCACTTAGAGACATAAATCTTTCAGTCATCCTTCAGGTCATGTCACTGATGGATCAGCTATTGTAATATTCACACCAACATGAACCATATTCAAACACTTTAACTTCAGCACACAGATCATTTGCAGATTGGTCAGGACAAGAAAGTGTATGTCACATTTGTCTAACCTTTCAAACTCATGTTTAGACCAGGCCACTTGCAGCAGCTCTTGTTCATGCTCATGTCTTTATTGATCCGGTGGTAATAGGCTGTTGCTAGTGTGTTAAAAAGCCTGTGCTGGTATAAATACGTCAGTCAGTCTCGGGTAAAACCTGTTTGTGGTTTCCAGGCTGGAATCCCCGACTCGGACCTTGACCCTGGAGGCGCCCAGAGGAGTGGAGATCAATGCTGGGGTAGGGGACTTCACAGCGTCCTGCAGGAAAGACTTACTTCTGCAGTCTTCAGAAGGAGAGGTGAGCAAATTGACAACACTAACTATGCAAAAGTCACAAAACTACCTCTTCATTATGAGTGGAGGAACATCTAACTCTCACAGAAGTATTGAGGTGTGTGTTCAGACTCAGTGGCACTGCCTAGTGTTGGGTCCGCTTCATTAAAGTACCTTATTAGGCTAATGAGCGTCATCAATCCCAGCGACCTTGTCCTCCTTTCTCCCCTACTCTTCTCTCATCCCCTTTTTTTCTTCCCTCCTATTTGGGAGAAGTGACTTCATTAAAGGTGGCCTGATGAGGTTCGCTGTCACTCGCTGTGTGTGTGTGTTTTATGTGTGTGCGAGTGTGTCCGTGTTAGCCGATATCTTGCTGTCAAGCTCTTTGCGTAGCAGCCTGCCACGCTGCGTGAGCGCCCAGCTAGACATGATTCTTATGCGTGTGTTTGTGAGTGTGCATCTGCCATGTCCGCTGGAGCATAGTGTGTCATTAACTCAGTAATTAACAGAAGAATGGCCTTCGTGCATTGCACTCAATGTCATTGTCAGTCTTCTCCTATGGGTTTTCTCTGGGTAAGACACACATACACAAAATTACAACTAGAACATACGCAGGCAGCTAAATGTCAGATAAGTGTAAAAGCATCATCCATATGTTTTTAATACCTTCTTCCTTTGTATTGATATTAGCCCGATTTGTACCTATATTAATTAATACAGTCCATTTGTAACTAGATTTTCAATCAAAAGACAAACTGAACCTTACAAATATATGTTGATGCCACACACCAGTCATTCTCCTTGGGTGAGACAAAGAGCAAATAATAGGTTTGTTACTGTCATTTACTACACTATATATTCTTACTGTACATGTATATTCTTACTGTACGTGTATATTCTTACTGTACTTGTATATTCTTACTGTACATGTATATTCTTACTGTACATGTATATTCTTACTTTACATGTATATTTTTACTGTACATGTATATTTTTACAACTTAATTCCCTACATTTCCATGTTCTAACGTAGTTAATTCTCTTCACGTGTTTTATTACATTGAATTCAGAAGACAGATTTGTTGTATTAGTTGCTCGAAGTGTGCATTCAAGAATCTTCGAACATCTCCGGATGTATCTCATTTTCTCATCATCATTTCCTTTTCCTCCATTGTTCCACTTCCTGTTTTGTTCTCATGCTTGTCTTCTTCCCTTCTCCTCTATCCTTCCCTTAGCCTTCATCTCAAAGTAACCCAGCCTATCTAATTAACTTTGCACTGCCAGGGTTATACATCACTGTGTCTGTCACTTCACACAAAAATGGGCCGGGCGGGGCATTATCATTTTTACCTCATTTTCTGTCACCTCTTTCTTCTTTGTTTCGTGTTTTCTTTTGTCTTTCTCTTCCTTTGTTCATCCATTATCTGTCCTTCTCTTTCTCTCCGTCTCACTCGTTCTCCCTGTCATCAGTGCATAAATAGACGTCTCTCCATTGACGGAGAACAGAAGAACATGGCAGATTGGAACAAGTGTTGTGGAGCGGCCCTGTGGCAAAGCTGGATGATGACAGGGTCTGGGAAAACGTCAAGACTGGGTTGACACTTCTTGGCTTCATCACCCTATGGCACGTTTAAATTATCCTTTAGAGTGTCTTCAAACTGTCTTACAAATGCAACTATTTTAAATGCTATGCAGTTGGTGTCAGATTTTACCATATGAAATTAAACTAACTTCGGTCACTAACTTCAGCCACTAGAGAAAAATCGACGGGGTATCCGTGAGATGCAAGATACATAGAAGGATCCACGACCCAATTACATTTTGTCTATAGTTAAGAATTATACAGGTATGAATGTATGTAGCAGAGGAATCAGCTGTGTGCAAACAAACACAAAAGCCAAAAGTTTCAATTGTTCTGACCTTTATCTTTCTTCAACCATACGGAGGATTTACTCGAATCATTTACAGCTAATCTGAACAAAGACAAAGAAAGTGCAGCCTTTAGCCAAAACAACCACACAGTATCATCAGGAGTCTTCCTTCTATAATGCCTCTACAAGGTCTGTTTTAATTTTCCTCGAGAGAGTCTCTTCCTGCCAACCTTTGAGGAGAGTGCCTTTGAAGCAGCTCCACCTGAGGCAGCACTTTTTAGACCAGGAAGAGGATTATCCTGCATCGTTAAGACAATCAAGGACAAATGTAGCCTCATGGACATTAATATAATAATCTGTGACATTTCAATTTATGTCTTTACATTTAATGTTATGCCCTTGAACTTTTTGAAATAATATGCACACAATTTAGACTCCCCCCTTTTCAAACTGCAAAAATGCAAAACAATCGAATTATTATTCAATCTGGATTACTGCTTGGATTTTTACAGTATGTTAACATTGTGACATATAACCTAAGGGTTGGCGGTTCAAATCCCACTCCAACCTGTGCATACTGTGCGTCCTTGGGCAGGACAATTAACCCACATTGCCTATGCTTGAATGTGGTCGAGTGATTGGAGTTTGATGGTGGTAAGAATGTGCGCCTGTGGCTACGGATGTAATTTACCACCCCCATGTGACTAAGTGAATGAATAATGCATCTGTGTCTTTGAGTATCAAAAAGTGCTAGACAAAATCAATACATTATCACTATTATCCACAAACATGATCTCACCAAGTATGTCTAGGATTAGTGTGAAAAGACAGAACAATGTGAGCAGCCTACAACCACGGATGAACTAATGGAAGAACCAACAAAAAGCAAAAAGAGGAGGTGCTCAAGAAACTACATAGTGCCAGATCCACCAGGCCTGTATGATGGTCATGTATCTAAAACACAAGACCATCTTCTATGTGGACTTTTGAAGGCAAAGTGTGAAACTAGATGTTCTTGAGGTCTAAAACAACAGTGTAACAAACCCAAATGGTGTTCAGCACAGACTAAGCAATCCACCATCTGTACAAATGGCCCAAAATCTATTCCCAAATTGACAAGATATATTCGTTCTACTGGGCGACGTCCAAAGTCTACAGTTTTCCGACCCAGCCCAAACTACATTCCTCCACTAATTCCTCCTTTTGATCCTTCCTCATTCCAACTTTCTCTCGGCGCTGACTCCATCAAACAGACGGATAGAGGAAGGATAGAAGCAGGATTGGGATGAGTCGGACATGGAGGAGGATGGCAGAAAATAGATGCTTCTGTCGATTTTGCAGCAGAGAAAATAAAGGCGTGCGCGGGACAGCAAGGCCTAAAGCCAAATCAATGTTGTCAGCAGCTGGCACTTAAGAAGGGGCCATTAAAGTTGAAAAAGTTTGGAAAGCTGCACGGGAATTAAGGCCAAATGGGTTAGAGGTAGGGAAGAGCGGACTTCCATTAAAATCAAAGCCAACGAGAGCTGACAGATCTTTTAGGATTCCTGTAGTCCTCTTTTCTCTCTGCTGTTGCTACATTCGCTCTACGTCCATCCATTTGATCTTCTCTGTAAGTTTATTCACTCTCCAACCTCCAACCATTGTACCTGAGCTTGTTCATTTTGGATCCTATTGGTGAATCTTCGCAATCATACTTCTCTTGAGGCGTTCCTGGCAAGATTTGTGACTTCAAAGGTGATTTACTTTTTCATAATGCTACTTCATTAAAATGATCATCACTATTTACTGAAAGTGTTTAAGCCAGCAAAAACTAATTTAACCAAAAGCCATTGAGTTTGACCACTTGGTAATGATTATTAAGTGATTTTCAGCTACTCATTTCATTTCACCCTGACTCATTTTTACAAAAATCCATCCAAATCCAAAATCCACTTTTATGGATTCAAAGCTCAATGCTATATTCAAATTGTGTCTCACTTTCAAGTTTTGACCAATCACGTAAGAACCACTATGCCAATCTAAAGTGAGAGACTTTGATGAACCTTACATATTCCTATGGCTTTTTTCCACTAACTAGACTCGACTAGACTTGACTCGACTGTACCCGCTTTTTAAACATTTCCACTATTCCACTCCCACTTTTTGTTAGTATCTTCTCGCCCGTGGTATCTTCTCGCCCCTGATTCTGATTCTGCCCGATTCTTTGTCTCCTTTCTAGTGATAAAACGCCACAAAGCCAGAATAAAGTGCCTCCCGGTCCTCCATTGTGTTTGTTTATGTCACGTATATATAACTTAACAGCTGCACCGTGCTGATGTCCCTGGCAACAATAAAGCTGTATAGGTAGCAATGGAAAACCAAGCAAACTGAGTCAAATCGACCAAAGGTGAGTTGAGTAGAGCCAAGCAGCACTAGTGGAACCAGGGCCATTAGTGTGGTATATATGATTTGGTATGAACTTCAGTTTTTCAGTACAGTTTTCTATTTTAAATTGAATGGGGTTTAAATTTCCTATATTTTTTTCCTGCGAGTCAAGAGTCAGAATAATTTGCACTCAAGTAAAATGAGTCCACTGCTAGAATACCCTTGGAGCACCAATTACTATGCAAAGCTGTCATATTTTGATGTTTATGTGCTCTTAGTTAAAAATGAGACAGAAAAGCTGTTCGGGGGGGAGGAAAGTTTGGAGTAGTTCACAGGGGCTACTGCACTTGAATGTTAATTACCAAGCTTATAGTTTACTGAGCTGCATTTAATTGGTTGTGTTAAGTGAAATGGGTTTATAGGGCTTTTAGTTTGGTTTGAGCAAACTTTGTATGTGTTGCATGAGTTTGTACATATTTATTATATTACCATCAAATAGTTTAGTAGCTGCCATTGGTTTGGTCTGTTGGTTGCGCTCTTAACTCAATGATTAAAAGTATGTAGTATGTATTTTAGAACATGTAGTTAGTTAGGCTTAAATCTTAAAACATTGACTAAAATCATATTCAATGTGTAATCTATTGCACTAAATATAATTGATTTTAGATAATCTCTATTACAATTCTTCTGTTTATTCCTGTAGGAATCAGGTCGCAGGACTGACACATGGACATAAACAGACAGACAGACCTAAACATATTCATTCACTCAATTTAGTGTCACAAATGACTTACATGTAAAATGCATATGTTGGAAAGACGCTGGAGAGAACCCATGGCAACACGATGTCTCTATTTGTACATGATACAATTACTGTTTGGACATAATACAATTGGAAAACACAAAACTCAATTGCTGTTTCATTCCAGCTAACTCCCCAGTCATATATACTCCACTGACAAAGCTCTCCTCTGCATGTGAGATTATGAATTCCCTTCTCCTGCTGTCTGTCGAGAGGTGAAATTAGGTTGACTATAGTGAAACTTTTGACAAACTTAGGTTACCATGGCGTTTTAATGTTTGTTGACACAGTACGGGGGTTTATTAAGACTCTATAGCCTTGAGGTGTTATTGGGCTGTTACACTGGGACTTTTTTACTTCCATGTTGTTGTTTCTTGCTACTTGTTTTACCTGCGGGTACAACAGGATGGTGAGCGAATTTGAATGCCAGCGGGGGGTAGCCCTCTATTGTCGGCACCCGTGTGGTGGAAGTAAACGCAAAATAAATGACTTAAGATAACCACGTGAATGCAAACAAACACTCCCAGGACGCACTGTCACATTAAAACATCATCATCTCAGTGCAAGTGGGTTTCCTAATTGAGAGATAAGAGATCAGACGTACCTGACAATAGCTGCAAGACGAAGTGGAGATGTTTCAAAAGCTATGATTAGTGTCAGAAATTCATTAGCCTATGCTTCATGGTGCCGCCGGCAATCATCACGCATATGAATATTTCTGACTATGTGATGCGACTGGCAATTTGTGTGGGTGTTCTGTTTGTTTGTGTGTTTTTCCTTTGTTGGAATCTGTCAGTTTTCACATTATTTTACTGCTTCTGGTGGTGTATCATGGCGGTTTCTATTCCGGTCCCACCTCTGAGCTTGTGTCTATGGGTGGCACAGAACAGTAGGCCATTGTCACAGGCACATCTGGCTTACTACATACACCCGCTCTATCTCGAGCCTCTGTCATTTTCAGTCCATTGTCAGCCTCCATTCCAGCGTCTGTCCATTCAAGAAGCCTAATGGTCTGTGTAATACACTGAGATAGTGCAGGGTCCCCCACCACTTTGTGCTGTATACGTGCAAGTGTGTGTGGATTTAGAGAGAGCAAAACGAAAATACAAAAATGGAGGCAAGGTGAGCTCAACCAAAGACTAAGGTTAAGCTGGGATGAGAAAGGTATAGTTTTACCATCATTTCTATAAGTCATAAATTGATTTCTGAGCAACACATTTTTTTCATGATATACTACAATGCATTGGGGACGGAAACTGAAAAGGGACATTGTGGTTTGTATCTAACTCAAGAATGATGGGCTTCTAGGATGAATACACCCCCTTAGATGTCAGATAGTCAGATGTGGGTAGAGCAGCCAATAATTTTACTGAAGTAAGAGTACCGTTACTACTGTACCGTTAAAAGTACTGGTGAAAAAACTACTCAAGTCCTGAGTAACTGTTTGAGTGTAATGTCAGATTATCGATATGATTTTGTGGTCATCTGCAAAACAAAAAAAAACAAAAAAAAGATAAACTTTTGATATTTTCAAAAATTGAGGCACAAGGAACTGAATTTCCACATCATCACATTTTTCACATATAGCTGTTCTTACTCTCTACTCTTACGCTTTCTAGATTTCCAAGATTTTACTCAAGCAGGGTGACTCTGGCATATTGACTGAAATGTCTATTAATATGCACTGTCCCTGTAATAAATACATTTTTAAAAAGTACAGTTACTTCAAAATATTAGTACTCAAGTAAAATTAAAAGTATTGTGCAGTAAAGATACTCTATTGGATACAATTTATTTAAAAAGTTACTCAAGTAAATGTAACTGAGTACCATCCACCTCTGCCTTTAGTACAGAAAAGTACGAACCACTAAGAGGACTTATATTGTAACTTATTAGGCCCGAGCGCCAGACCTGGTTTTTATTTATTTTACTAAGATGATTCTTTTTTAATAATTGTTTCCCCAAAACGAGAAAACGACCCTTGTTTTCCTGAAATCCCAAGAGAGAATCTCTTTGGTAAAACAATCATGTTTTCTCGTTAAAACGACTTCATTATCTCAGGATTTCGGGAAAACGATTATTAAAAAATAATAATCTTATGTAATAATAATGAATTGCAATGTAAGTCCTCTTAGGGCTTCCGTAGAAAAGACACAAGGTATAGCAAGAACATAATGATTTTTTTAGCAGAGTAAGCAATGTTTTTGAAATATTATATATGTATAAGTTTAAAAGAGGAACACTAGGCTACGCTAAGCTAAGAGTCCAATATTATTTTAAAGTTAAAGTTACCAAACGGAAAAACACACTGTACTTTCTTCCATCAAAAAGTTTAGGGAGTATACTTTGAATTCATTAGGACTACGTTTTACACCATTTTTGACAAATCGTTCTGTACTGAGGCATGTTTATCCCTGAACTATTATTATGATTTAGCACATTATTCACTTTTTACCATATTTCTAATCTTTCTATTTAATGTATTTTGTGGCAATGGTAGCTACATATACAAAACAGCAATGTGAATGAAGCTGTATCCCCGTTTTTACCTGTGACTCTCTTTTATATTTATCCACAAACTTACCCAAGACTTTCTCTTCAACTCTGCCGACCTCTTCCAAAGACATTTTAACCCTGGAAAAACACAGCCCATTCATTGGCTCCTCTTTTTTCTGGCTGCGTGTCTTGACTGTTCCTCGGCTGCTGTGCCAAAGGAAGTCATCCGTGGGAAATACTTTGACCTGCCGTAATTGCCAGTTTCTGCATTTTTCAAATCTCCTTGACACCGGAGCCATGTGCATTTATGAAAGTGACGTCTATAAGGAATGGGCTTACAAAAACATCTGCTTCCTGAAAGAACACTACCATTCAAAAGGATCAAACAGAGGGATCATTAGCATTTCATCTAACACAAACTTACAAGACTTAGTTTGACTTATAGTATCTTATATAAATGGGTGAAAACGACTGAAAACAATGTATTTGCTGATTTTTTTCATGAATAAAAATATAAATAATTTAGATACTATGTTGATGCTTCATTAAGTACATTTGAAACACATATATAGACCGACTACTGATTACTAGAAAGAAATCATTTCATACGTCATTAGACAATGAAAGGTTCTTTGACTTGATTGACTTTATTTTGACTTTAATAGTTTGGGTTAATCAGCCTAAATACATTGTGACAACCAGTCTTCCCCAGTACACAAAGCCCACATGACAATCTGATAATGAAAAGCTGAAATCAAGGCTATTTTAAAATCTACAGTTTGACACGTCCTTCCACATCAGCTCACCTGGACCTGTGTGACCTTCTGCTAACAACAGGTCGAGCTAATACTTACAGACACTTTCATTTGGGATGAATGTCAGCGCTAATCCGACCTTAAGCTACAACAAATGACTTCTACTTCCCCTTTCCCCTCCATCCGTCCATTGTATTTTCTATTGCTCGGATTGCCTGCTTCCAAAAATCTGCCCTTGTGTATATTGTCAAAGCCACTCTTTTATTACTGCTCCCTCTATTACTGTTACTGTTATTGTTACTATTATCATTACTGTTATTGTTACTATTATTGTTACTGTTATTGTTACTTTTACCGTTATTGTTACTGTTATTGTTACTGTTAACTTTTATTGTTACTGTTATTGTTACTGTTACCGTTATTGTTACTGTTATTGTTACTGTTATTGTTGCTATTATTATCGTTACTGTTATTGTTACTATTATTGTTACTGTTATTGTTACTTTTACCGTTATTGTTACTGTTATTGTTACTGTTAACTTTTATTGTTACTGTTATTATTAATGTTATTGTTACTGTTTTTTGTTACTATTATTGTTACTGTTAATTTTTATTGTTACTGTTACTGTTTGTTTTTGTTACGTCATCCTCTATTGACCCAATTTTTTTTTTACTTCAATCCCCCCAAAAAATGATAACAAAAACACAAAGATTATCATGGTGAAAAAAACAGGTTTCAGCCAAAACTCTAGCCTCAACATCAACTGTGTACCAGTACCAAGCCCGGACAATTACAGGAGGTTGCACCATATATGGTTTGGCATAAATCTTTGCCAAAGCCCCAATACAAATACATCATAATTTGAATGGACGATAAAAGGAACTAAGTCACCCACTTTTTCTAGTCAGGCTTGGTTATTTTTTCCAATATATACACAAGAAACCAAACGTGTTTAAATCAAGACTAATAACATATGGTCCACAGCAGGATAGTGAATGTTTTTTTAATTGAGTAAACAAATAATGAATTAGGAAGTCAGTTACAATGACAAATTTAGTGGCAAACCTAACCTACCAATCTAACCTAATAAACCTAATAAAACTAGGATTTAGACAAATGAATGGTGACTTTGATATGACTGACTTGGCCAAATCTAACTGCGCAGAGGGTTTGATAAACATTTCTATGGACAGAAAACCAATCATCTTATTTGCACCACCTGACATAAACATCTTCCAATCCCATTGCCATGTTCAAGTTCAGTCAGGGTTATGCTATAGGGAGGAAGTTGTTGAATTCGATTTGGGTTATGTGGCCAAGCATGGCTGAGTCCTTCCTGTGTCCGGATTAGACTGAGCTCTGGCAGCTCTTATTGCGGAGCCAGAGGAGGATGACAGGTGTGCACCGGGGACCTGTTAAAGGCACACCTTGACATTTAAAAATGTGCTGTGGAATTTTCCAGGAGCAGAAAGGGCCACAAATACATTTTTCGAACTATAAGTGTTTTGTTGTCATGGCTGTTTGGTCTCATTAAAAGAGTGGGCAATGGAAGCTAATAACAAGGCCCTGGAGCTTCAAAAAATATGTTTTTTGACTAAAGTTGCAATATGCTTCATCCGGAAATTAAACGGTATTTACATTGCAGCAGTAATATCATTTAAGACAATTAAATAGTGTTTGTGCCTAGTTTGCAATATACCCCAAAGGCCACTTTACTGGGCAAACTAATTCAACTGCTCGTTAAGACAAACAGCTAGCTGGCCAATCCCGTGACCTCAAATGACTGCATAATGCAAAATAAACCTGATCAAATGATCTGAGAATACTGCAACTGATGGCTGGAGATGATCTTTTCTGAACAGCAGAATATAAAACCTCACCAGGAACACATTATTACTTTTAAGGTCTACCTAATGTCTAATGACATTTTTTTTTTACATTTTCTTGCTGTCATTACAAAACAGACCATAGATACGACCATGTTTTCATTTTGAGTGAATCTACAGTATTAATGGTTTAATACCTACAGATAATAGGATCACTATGGGAGAAGACTGTGGGAGTTTGGATCTGAAGATATCTCGACATGGTTTTAGGGCAAATGCAAACATGAGCCGTACTAATTAGTTCCGCATTGATGCACTACAAAAACCACATTCTCCCTTTTCCTGTTTTTCTATATTTCCTGTATTTCTGTTGCCCCATTGACATTTTCACTTCACTTCACCCAGTCTTTTTGCACCCAAAGCTATTTACCACATTGCTTATCTTTTTCTAAAATGGGGATCCTGCCTTATGTCAGTTTAGACTTTTTTCAGATATTATTGCCTAACAAGTGTCAGAAAATATGGTTGAAAAGTATCAATTATAATTGATGGTTGCACAAACCAAGTCGGTACAATGGTTTTCAATAGGAACTTATGGTGAGAAAAACTTGGTGGTTCTTTATCTATTAAGTTAACAGTCCAATCCCAAATAGTATCAGGTCAAAAACATGTCTTCACAAACTTCACCACTTTATTCATTACTGAATTATTGTATTGTATATAGCATCAAATTGGAAGGTAAAAAGTTTTAAAAGTTCTGAATAGTAATCTCCTCTGCAAGACTCCTTGACCCTACCTTGGCCTCCCTCCCACTTTTCTCTTCATCAAAGGAGCCCGAAGAAACTCTGTCTTTATGTTGATAGATTTCTGTGTGTAGCAGCCCCATGTGACCACCAAAGAGTAGTCGATTCTCATACAATGTGCTTATTCAGTATTACTGCATGACCCTGCCTGTCCAGCTCTCTGACCAAAGTCTTTTAATGATTCTCCTGTGTCTTTCTTTAGATCTTGCTAGACGCCAACACCATCAGACTGGGCAACATTCCTCTGGGCAGTGCAGTAGATCCTCTAGAGGGTGCTCCAGCGGGCACCACCTACACTAAACAGACTGTGTACGAGCTGTGTTCCTGTGCAAATGGCAAGCTCTACCTTTCCCCGGCTGAAAAGGGTTCGACATGTCAGACCACCAGTAACTTTTGTCTCTGGAGCTGAAAGTGAAGGGGCCACCAACATCCAGGACATGTGGAAGCTACTGCTAGCCAATGAACAGAATCAGCAGGGATGCTGGTTTGGTACGGAGCAAACTCCGAAATGGGATCAGGCCCGTGTCTGTAACAACTATGTGGATTACAAAGTGTTTGCTAAATCTCAATGAACTGCTCTTTTTGTTAAGCTAGCATCAGCGGAATGACTCAACATAGACTAGAGCTTGGTGGTTTGCCAGCTCACCGACCAAATTACCTCTGAATTTGGTCTTGAGCTCAAAAGCTGGTCAAGAAAATGAAGCAGTCAATGTATTTCTGGCTACAATGCAAAGTACATGTTGGACGTGGTGCATTTTATTACCCTCCAGGTTTTTTGCTGTTTTTTGCTGCCATGACAGTTCCTGGAAGTCACGACAAAGTTTGTGCAAAACAAAAACAAAAAAACTAACAGCAAAAACCCCTGCAATAAAAAAATACATTTGGTGTTTGCCATATGACCAAAATGTACCGAAAACCACCCATCTAAAGAAAGAAGGAGTTAGACCTGAACTGGTCAACAGAGACATGGACACAGATAGACACTGTCCATAGGTAAAAGACTATGGTTTAGCCCTGTATTAAATAGTGAAATGG
This sequence comes from Philypnodon macrostomus, assembly GCA_036025475.1. Lineage (NCBI taxonomy): Eukaryota > Metazoa > Chordata > Actinopteri > Gobiiformes > Eleotridae > Philypnodon > Philypnodon macrostomus. Next base: position 24,082 of record JAVQKC010167933.1, read on the forward strand.
TTTAGCCCATAGGTGGAAGTTAAGACTAGCTAATGGACCAATCTATACCAGAACGGCCTTCCCCCACTTCTCATCTTAACCCTAAAAACTACGTCAATCCCTTTGCATCAATCAGAACAGAAACTTGATCCATCTCAGCAAATGCAAATGGCATTACCATTCTTCAATGTTCCACATCCAGTCATAGAATTTGTTTATAATTTATATAATTTTTCATATCACTGATGTCACCACAGCAATCATGTAATATTCTTCCATGTCTCTGGTTTAAATCTTTTCTTATCTTAATGTGGTCTTTTGAATACTTATCTTCTTATCATTTGTGTTGCATTTCATTTCTCCATGCTCTACATTCTTTGTGTCTAGGCACATGTTCTCTATTAGCTCTTGCTCTACAATTTACTTTAGCCACCATTTTGGTTTGAAAAAGCTTTTCTAGAGCTTAAATACTATAATTCATTGAGGTAAAATTGAGGCCAATGTCAATCCTGCTGCAGAGCAATACACAAAATTTAGCTTTTTGTCCCCTGCACTCCAACAGTCAGTTTTCACAAATGAATTAACCACACATCATCACAACTCAAACTCAAATTTAAATATAAAAATGTGTTGCAGTCTTGCATGGGTGATCAGTGCTAACAGACCGAACTGGCCCCACTCAATCATGATTTGAACTGTTGGATACCAGCGAGTTTATGCGTGGCTGAAATTCCCCCGGGACGAAATTATGGACAGATGTGGTTTGATGTTCATTGATTCACGTGGATCAAGGCCCTGAGGCGAACTCTCTTTTTTTATAAAACAAAGTGAAACACAGGTGCCTTTGCTGATGTTGGTGAAAGCACATCACAGTCTGGACATTCTCTTCCCTTAGTGGACACTCTTCTACGAGTCTACCTACCTGTCTGCTCAGTTTGATGTCCTATACCCTCTTCTTTACAGTTTTTTTCTTTCTTTTGTAAAACTCTCAGTAAATCGAGACAAAATGGAAAACGATTCATTGGTTTAACTGTTTATTTTCTGACTTGTTTTATTCTTGATAATTAAAAAGCACAAATTATGCCATGTATATAACAATATCAATGAAATAAAATCATAATGTTTTTAAAAATACTATCTTGATTTTTTTTTTTCTATGCAAAAAGGTCCCTGGTTCAATTCCCAGACTAGGTGGGGCCTTTCTGTGTGTGAACTTTGCATGTTCTCCCTGTGTCTGGGTGGGTTTCCTCTAGGTACTAAGGCTAATCCTACTGCTCTATGTACGTCCTGACCAAGATCCTGGCTCATGAACTGGAGATGAGTCCCCGGGTGCTGGAAGGTGGCCTACTGATCCAGGTTTTGTCACTGAAGGATGGGTCATATGCAGAGGACACATTTCCATACAGAGACAACTTTTTCCTGACCATAATGTTTGAATTGATATAAAACTACATACAAGCAAAGAATGGTCAGTACAGTAAGGTTGTTTAGTTTTTACATTGTAGTTGTGAATGGATGACAATCACACACTACGCCTCTAGTATCATGTTCAAATTTCCCCACCATCATTGAACCCAGCATTGTGGGCACAAAAGTGTGCTCACAGAACCTTGGAGCAAATAATACAAGAGATTGAGGCAGCTAGTGAAGTGGAGGAGAACAACGCCGTCAGAATAGGAAGATAATGTGTAAATCAATTCTGGGGACAAAGTGAGTTTGAAGAAAATGGGCAGCAGCCAGAGGCACAGAAAAGAAGCTAGTGCCTATGCCAAGAGTGAAGATACCTCACAATATTACCATGAACGGCCACAAAAGACGAATGAAGCCACCATTTTATATAACATAAAGGCATATATTTTGAAAAGTCATATACATATTTGGTATATTGACCGACTGAGAAATGGGATATATCTACTGATAAATAGAATCTAGATTTAGAAATTTCAAAAAAGTTATCTATTATGGTAAAATTGAGAATTTCAAGATTGCAAAAAATATATGACCAACTTTTGGTGTTGAACCGGATCACTGTCTAGATGCATGTATTTTGGTGTCTTTGTGCCAGCTGTGTGACGCAATGTGGAAGGGGATTGTAAAGTTGTTATAAATTAGCCTCTGTGAGCCAGAAACAAGGTCATCTGACTGTTTTGCATATCAATAATAATGATGGCATTCAATAAACTTAATTCAGAAGAACACTTTTATGATCACAATAGTACAGCTGAAATGATAACCGTGTCACTTCTGTCTATTTGTCTGCATTTTGAGGTTAACAGGAAAAAGGAGGAGCTATATGGCAATGGCCTTTCAATACAAGTGTTAATGATTTTTCTATTTTGAAGACAACAGGAAAAGGAGGAGTTGTAGAGAAAGAGGAAGATGTTTGAGGAAGATGTTTGAGCTCACCAGAAAACACCTCAGAGCCAGAATGATGCTTTGTGTTTACTTGAGTCTTGTTTTTGGTAAGTTCAATTTAATCTTTTTTATTTTATTTATTGTTAAATAATGTGAGTTCTGATGCTGGACTTTTATGTGCAGTGGTAACAACAGAAACGCAGCTGATCTTAAAGAGTCATGTTGGACAAAATGTGACTTTTCTTTGCTCAAAGTGGAATGTATGGACCAAAATAGGATCTAATGTAAAGTACTTCTGTGAAAGTCCATGCAAAAAAAACATTATTAAAGTAGCACCTGGACAAAATGAAAGAAGGGATAGAATATTTCTACAAAACCAACGAGAGAAAGGTTTGAGAGTGACCTTCACAAATCTACAGAAATCTGATACTAAGTCCTATTTTTGTGGAATGGAGAGAACAGGCTTGGATTCATATACAGAGGTGAAACTTACTGTGTCCAATGGTAAGTTTTTAAAGTGACTAATATTGATGATTGACAAGCAACAAAACAGTGGTCTTTTACTTTCAGATGTCACCACAGAGCCATCAACAAGTGTCAGTTTTGCTTCACCATTTCCTGTCCGGACCACAGGTTTTGTGCAGGCTGAGAACTTCACCAGTGTCACTAACATGAGCATGGCATACAGCACCTTTGATCAAAATGTAGATTCAACTGCAGGCAAGGGTATGGGATACAACTGTACACAGATTAATATCAATGTTATATAGAAACATTTTACACCCATCAACCATTCTATTGTGTTTTCTCAATTAGGAAGGGCCCTTTATTTGATTATTGGCATAATTGTAGCTTCACTGATTATTTTAATTATGCTGGGCTGGAAAATTAGCAAACATCTGTGTAAGTTGCACATTGATTTAAAACCCGCAATTACCAATTCAATCAGCTGCTAGAAACTTACATGTATTCATATGATTTCAGCCTCTGTGACAAACAACGAGAGCCACCAACCATCAGCAGAGCCGGTAAGTGCAGTTTCGCTTACTGCTTTTAGGCTACTTCCTAAATGCTAATCGCAAAATGAATATGACTAACAATAAAATGTGAGCTTCTAAACATTGACCAATCTTGAGCTCAAATAGGTTTCAAGGTTTTCAGTTTATTTGTCGTATGCACATTCAACACAGGGTCAAAAAATACAATGAAATGCTTTGGATCAGAAGAACCGTTAGACTCGCTAAGATACTCATGAAGTACTAGTAGCATGTAATAATAGTACATGGTGAAAAAAGTGTGCAAAAAAAGAGATAAGTAACAATATAATAAACATATAATAAAAAAGTACAATAAAAAAGAAAAATACAAAGATGCAGGTAGGATTAAATAAGGTGTAAGTGAGTATTTCACAGGTGGTAAAATACTTCAGATGAAATTGTATTGCACATGATATAGTATTGCACATACATGATTCATTCAAATAGTACAGCAGCAGTAAACATATTACGT
>JAVQKC010167962.1:0-10708 GCA_036025475.1 Philypnodon macrostomus
GACTCACTGTTTTACTACAGTGTACATATATATATATATATGTTGTATGGTGTATTTATTACGTATCTGTTTTAATTTAAATATTAAGCTAACGTAACATCGAGCGTAGATACCCTACAATAGACATTAAATGCATGTATGTAGGCTGAAGTTTCTGATTGAAGCATAGACATTACATGTATGTATGTAGGCTGAAGCTTCTGATTGAAGCATAGACATTAAATGTATGTATGTAGGCCGAAGTTTCTGACGTGTTTGAATGTACCTCAGAGAGGAGAGCCACAGTGCTAATGAGTGGATCGAACCATTTGCTGAAGGAGAGGGGTGATTCTTAGTGTAGTTGCTTTTTCCAATATAAAAATTTACATGGTCAGTTCTGAATACATCACTAGAGTCATTATAGTACATTTTATTTTATCACTATAGTTATTGTTTTGTTTTTTCCACTTGTATTAAATTTAGGGGTGCTAAAAAGATTGCGTCTATTGTGGGTTATTCTGGGCTTCCACAAGCCCACAGACATGCATGTGTTAGGAGAAGTGGTGAGTAACTCTAATTGCCCATGGTACAAGAATTGAATTTGTGTGATTGGTGGGCCATGTTGGTAGCCTGGTGACTAACTGACAACGTTTGAGGGTGTACCCCGCCTAAGGCTCGTAGTTGCGAGGGTAGGCTCCAGCGACCCTTAATATAAGCTATAGAATATAAAAGAATGAACAGCTTTGTCAATAAATGCACAGATACATCTATTCTCCCCCATCCCTTACTTAAAACTCATGGTGTGATATTCTACACACTCACTGCCTTTAAAGCTGCTTCCTTCAAAGACAACTGACCGGCTCAACTCAAAAATACTGCCGTCCATAGAGAATAGTTTGTCCAGATGCCAAAACAAGTCCAGACAATTCATCACGCTTTGATAGGGTTGAGTTTTAAAGACGCAAATGTGGTGAAGGCCATGAGTTACCGCAGCAAGGTTAAGTTATTAATACAGTAGGAGTAATTAGCACAGCCAACATATAGTGAACTGAATGAGCGTGATTGCGTTGAAGCTTTTCCCCACCTTGCCTCTGTCTCAAATTTTATAGAAATGGTAATACCGTGATGATCTTTGACCTTGTGCATTATTCAGGTTGAACTATATACGCTTGGTTGGTGTGGATATAGCCCGGGGTCCAGGTTTTTAGCATGTGCTGAAGCCTGTGTGCGGCTCAGGAGATTGCAGCTGGGGATTTATTACCCTTCACACACCCTTTTGGCTTCTTGAAAAATACCTCCCTTTGGATTAAATGTTAAAGACTGAGGCGCTCACATTTGGTAAGGAAACTAAATTAACCTGTATACCCCAGAGCTCCCCTCTATGCCACACTGCAAAACAATAAAATAATGTTGAAATGTCAATGGTAAAGTGTGGCTCAGGAGGGTTGCTAGATAGATCTATGCCCTGTTTATTGTGCCCTTGGGCAAGACGCTTCACCCACATATATGTATAAATGTGTCAGTTTTGAGCAGCCATCTCTTCCATGTTTGAATACAATTTGCTTCATGAATAAACCAATTCAAACCAGGACAAAACAAGGATTAATCCAGAACTAGGCTAAGATTGTTGTGGTGTTTTTAGTGGTTGTCTGAGACTGCCACTTCACCATCCGTCTGCTCCAGTGCAGCCTACATAGAACCCACGGTAACAAAAGGAGGAGAGCCCCAGAGAGACTGGATCTAAATGAACAATCATTACCACAAGTACTCCAAAAAGAATAATGTATTTCGCTCAGCAAGCCTTGAGTGTTTTCCCCAACTTTTGATAGAATGTATTTTTATAATTTTATAGTTTCTGTTCATAAGGACCTTGGAAATTTACTGAATCCATCCGTAAAGTAGTTCACATAAAGATTTGTACTTTTTGTGTATTATGTACCAAATATATCTTCATTTTAATTCTTAACAATAGCTTCCAAAGACGTTGGTATAGGTATAAGTATTCTTGTCTTATCTACAGAACATTATTATAAGCTCTTAGTTGTGTTCGAAACCTCACATGGCTTTCTTGCTGCAATCATCTCCTCAGCTTGAAACAACAGCTCAGTTTCACTCTCTGCAGTGGCACATACATGGTGCACACTAATGTCAATGTATAAATCGGTGATGTATAGGCAATGAAAAAAGAAATCTGATTACAATATGTCTCAAAGTGAAAGTCACATAGAAAGCCACACATGCAGTGATGGCTGGTGGTGACATTGGGCAGGGGGGCTAATAGATTCACAACATACACAACAGAGAACATATTATTAAGGGTCACACAAACAGGTAGTGTTGCTTTTAAAATTGACATATTTTAGTCATGACATATTAGTACTCACAAACTGCCAAACCAGATGCAAACAACCCCGAAGTATGTACGCACATCTATTTCATACAAGAATCATGTTACAGATCATCACATGCACATGTCAAAGAGGCAGCGGGGTCCCTGGAGACCAGCGCTCTCTCTCTCTCTCTCTGAGTTCACAGACCGACTTCAGTTCTCCAGCGATGGGCAGAGATGCCGGAGAAGCACAGCTCATCACCCAGAACACATTGTCCACATCAGCCCGACTCAAATACACTTTTAACTAACGACCCAGTCACAAATCACAGCAGATTAATACCCATGTGCTCACAGATATAACACCAAGTAATTGTGCACATGGGATAAACTCACATCTTATTACACAACCAGTTACTGATGCCAGCCAAATGAGATCCTTATATAGCACACGTACAGCTTAGCTACAGACGCTAACTGCTGAATAGAATCGAAATCAGCCCTGTTTGTCATGTTTTGCGTGCGAGGTGAGGAGGAGGTTGCCTTACATCATTTGTCTTTGGCCAAACAACTGTCAGCGAAGTCTGATATTTTCTGGATAAAGTCTCATTTGAAAGCAGCCAATCCGTTAAGAGCATCTTGTTGTTTGTGCGATTTCTCTGAAGTTGTATGGTTGTATTGAATGGTAGAAAGATTTAATTCTGAACTTTGTGTACGCTAGTCATTGATGTGTACACTGTACCCGCCGCCATGACAAAAGTGAAGCGTATGCAACTGAAACTGCTGGGCGTGCTCTGTTATTGACCAAATACTGTATCTCTGCTGCGTGATGTGTGTGAATGTACGGGGGCGGGACTCAGGACTGTCAATCACTCCAGTACTGAGATTAATGATGGAGCTTTGTACGGATCTCAGGCTGACAAAAATAAGCCCATTTCGTACTTTTGGGCCAATATAGGTTTGTGTAAAGAAAAAAATACAGTAATTTCAGTAATTTACTAATTCAAATTTAATTGACAGGACCCTTAGCCCACCGAGCCCATTGATACCAGCTGTCCCTGCAAACTGTTATTTGAAATCAGCTATTTAATTTCACAAGAGTTGGCGCCTGTGTCTTTAAAGTTGACTCCAGAAAGTGATGGCATTAATGAATGAATAAAACATCTCACAGAATGCTGGCTCCTCTGTTTTAGCGTTTTCTGCTTTGGATACTCAAAAAGGCAGTTTGTGGAGCGGCTATATTTACCGTATCTCTCATGTTTTGAAGTTATTGGTACACAAGCCTTGGGACAAACACAAAGCAATCCCATTTTTCATTCAGACAAGAAGTGCTTGCTTGGCCTTTGTTCTGGGTTTATGAAATTCCCTCTGTGCTCAATTGCATCAGACGACTAGAGCAGGCCTGACATTGCCACCCTAATAATTGACTTTGATAACAAGTTAAAAGACCTATATGTGTTCAGTTACAGTATTGCGGGAAATAAACGTATCTTATACATTGATATTTCCCTCAATACTGTAACTGCAAGTAGTTTATATTTACAGTGTGTACAGACTATAGCCTTGGTATGTTCCACTCCAAACTGCAAAATGCTTATTGTATCTTGTAATGTAAAAAAAAATCCTGTATATTGCATTTATATAGTTGGCTCCATTTATAATTTTGACCAGTTAGGACAGTGTATTTTCAATTATTAGTAAAACATTCAGGAATATTATGAAGCCAAATCAGTTACAAAGTGGTTGAATATTGTATAATTCATGTATTCATGTCTCCCATCAGGGGCTGGAGCCTATCTCAGCGACGATGTGCTTTACTGATTTAAAACTGAATAAATACATCTGACTAATGATCATATTTGGTACATGTTACCTTATCATGCTCTCTGTAGATCCCAGTATGTCACGTAACCCACATCAAAATTGTCCTGCTCCAAACATTTTTGTTGTTGTTTTTTTATGACTTGGTTTCAACCTGGCAATGAAGGAAGGCTCAGTTTGACCTGTGCGTGACATTTCCAGGAAGGCAGAAGAGCGGAGGCTAAAATGCACATGCTCCACAGCAACTACTCAACTTTTGCAATTCAGTAAATCCAACTGAAATGAAAAAGGCTGTAAAGCAGCTGATGCCGGCTGCTCTACTTGACTCCTCACAGAAACAGGAAAGTGATGGAGGAGTGTGGAGGAGGCTGGAGCCCGCGTTCACAGAATATGATGAATATTGCTTGTTTGAAAGCAGGTAAAATTAGATCAGTGCACAAGCAGCAATGAGAGGTGCTTTGGTCTAAACCCTATAATATGAGGTTGTTCGTGGCCTGGTAACACGGCAGGTGTGGGGACTGTTCCCTGTGGATTACTGTTGTGTGGCAGTGAAGGATAATAACTAGTTACAAAATATTGCTTAACTGGCTTCATATAAAAACAGGCAGTTACATTCACAGAAATGCATTTATTGTTGCTCAACTGTGCCTGCCAAAAAAGTACTTTAATGCAACTTTTATGACATAATGGATGTATACAATAACAAAAATTTGTATTATTTTTAACTATTGACTATTTCTTCTTTGGCTGTTTGAAAAAGGAACATTTTAGGGAACTGTGAAGACTACAGATAGGACGGACCATGTCCAATTTTCAAAATCTCAACTAAAAGTTAGTTTATTTGAGTGACAGTTTTGCCCTTTATACCACCATGTGCCTTGACGTCTGTACAGCAGGAGTGCATTTCCATAACAGACGGCGATAGACGGTGGGCCGTGTGGGGGAGGGTCGCCCCCTCTGATGACAGGACATGAGTGATGGGATACTGCCATTCACCTGTTGAGCCTCTGTGCATGAGACCCGACGAGACGAGTGTGTCCCAAGTGGCTACGCATCTGCTTTCACACTCAGCAAAGACATTCAAATCATCACCCCCAGTCAAATAAAGGCAACATAACTTATTCTATTCACACTTTGAAGGTCACCCGTCTTATGGACTGAATATTAAATCTCGGAAGTGAGCAAGAATAAACAGCTGAGGCTTGAGTGATGGCTCTCCAAGGAGCTACAGTAATTCTAATCAAGGATAAACAAAATGAGAGTACATGGTGCACAATACATACCTGGACTGCGGAAAAGAACACAAAACCTTTCAAGCCAAAAATTCAGCCATGAAGTTGATTCATTTGGAGACTCAGGATAACATCTATATTGCTTTTACAAAGCGATGTGACCAGGGAATAAGGACAAATGTGCCACCACTTTCTTTAAAAGGATCATAGAGTGTTTTTGTATACCTCAGATAAGCCTTTCACAATTTATATAAACATACCATATCTACTGAATGTGTCTTTTTCTTTGTTGAGAAACACAGATTAGAATGTCTCTTTACTGTAAGACAGGAGTGGCCACACTTTTTCAGTTTTGAAATGACCAAGGATGGGGATTAACCACCCCATTATTTATAAATATTTTTTTAGAGTTATTTTGAAAGACAGAGCTCAGCAATCGACCCACATTGCCTTAGCGATCGTTGCCGTGAGAGTTAGTACAATAGGGCTCCTTTAATTTTCTCCACATCAAGACTCTTGTGTTATTATGTGTGCTTGATTTTTGTAATCTGCTTTTAACTGATTGAGAACAATTTTCCTTAGTAGTAATTTAGATACAAAATATTTTTTTGCTAAAATTAACACTATTAAAACTATCACTAACTCCAGATGGTATTATTATTCCCACATTTAAGTTGTTCATTTTAAGGAATGATAACACACTTTGGCTAAATGCAGTAAATATTTCAAGAAATTGTCAAACAGTTATTATTACATATATATTATAAATATAGTTAACAGTAAATGATTGCTTTGACTGACTATACACTTACTTAGGTGTGAGGTGAAAATTCAATTGTTTGCACACACACCTAAAGTTATGCAAATGCATAAAATTATACAGCGCTCAATGTTCTTTACAATGAAATCCATATTTTTTTTATCCCACAGTCACACACTGATGGTTGTATACTCCAGAGCTGCCCAGAGGAAGACATGACAGCCATACCACTCCTACAGCCTTCACACGAAAACACATCCATACACAGGCAAGGTGAATGAGGTGTGTAGCCCAAGGACATAAGAATATAGTTTGCAGCAAGAATCGAACCACCAACCCTCCTGTTAGACGACGGTGAAGGTTGACATTCATCCAGGTAGAGGTCATTCTGAAAGTTGAATAACCCTCCTGTTAGTAGACAGTTTACTAATGCTGCCCCACTTAGCAACAACACTGGGCAACCACCAAACATGCATTTGTGCTTACTGTATTTATCAAGCTGTAGGTGTTCATAGTTTGGTTTTGTCCACCCCCAGAATGTTGCATTGACATTTTCTAAAAATCATTCATAATCTTTTGGTTTCATCAGCCCGCTTGACATTAGATTGTTGTAGTTTGTAAAAAGCTGCTAGCCTCAACATACATACAGCCCGATTAGATCCTTGAAAACTTAGTCTAATGTTTGCTTGTAATTAGTGCGAGTCGAGTGTGTGTTCGATAAAGTGTCATTTAACTTTATGTGGGATCATCATTCACTGAGCTAATGTGGACATTAACTTGTGTGTTTATTAAGTGATTATATACTCTCTTCACAAACAAACTGCATCATTTAGTGGAGAAACTGACTCAGGAGCAGTGCACATTACACCCACACTTATTTTCACAGTGAGCTAGACCGATGAGAACTTCATAATGAACTGACATTTAGAGACAATGGTAAGATAGCATTTGTTGGCTGATTTGCAGATGACAGCACATAAAAACTCAGAACAAAAACATTATACATCTGTTCTGTATTTTATAAAGGCAGAACTGTTCAGAGAGTAAACTTTTGAAATGCCCATAACATTAGCTCCAGTGTCTGGGCAAGATTTACATCCAAATAATAAGCGTTGCAGTTTAAAAAACAATCACAATCAAATGTATTGCCGTTTTTCAGAGACACAGCCTGAGGCTAAAAAGTCATCATGTCAGTGTTGAGTGGGAGACGTGAACATCATTTGAGCTGTTGGCAAGGATGTTACTAGGGTTTCGACCCAGGGGTTACATAGCCTTGAGCAACATTAACAGGTCATTTTGTATGTGCTAACCTTTATTTAACCAGGTAAACCAATTGAGAACCAATTCTCATTTACTATGGCGACCTGGCCAAGAGGCAGTATGTAGCCATGTAGGATCAAATATTCCTGGTATAAACCAGTTTTGTGGTTTAGATCTATGTTTATGTATAATTTAGATCATGTTTATGCCTAATTCACACTGATCGAATAGTGTGAATGTGGTGTTAGTCCTATGCTGGCCTAGAGCTGGCATAGTCCTGGTTTAGCCCTGATTTATGCCTAGTTCAGCCCTGGTTCAATTTTTTTTTTGTGAGATGACTGGAGGCCCCTTGAGTGGCTTGCAGGCTGGGTGTATAAGTGATATCTACTCCATGCTTAATTCAGCACCATTTTCCCAGCACAAGGTCACCCATTGTTAGAGAGTGACACAGGCCTATTCAGAGGAGTGAGATGAGCTCCAAGAGCACTCTCATTCTGGGACCGCGGCTCTCGACTCATAATTATCTGGATGGTGCAGGCCCATGTGACATTGTCAAGGAATACAAAGCTGTAATCTCTGACTGATTTCTTTTTGATGTTTTTTTGTAATAAATTAACGGTAGTGAACTGTTGATAGATTTTATTTTAAGAACTATCAGCATTACTATCACAGGAGGTGTTTGAGCTACATTAAAATGTGAATTACATTTCTGTGTGTTAAGAAAATAGTCAATATCTCAGTCAAAGAACGAGTTAGTACTTGGTTTAACTATAGTTTATTCCTGGTTTATGTAAAATTAATTTCAGTCCTAGTTCAGCCCTGGTTTAGTCCCAGTTTAGCCCTGGTTTAGTCCCAATTTATCTATAGTTTATGCCTAGTTAAGTCTTAGTTTTGTCCTGACTATTATTCAGTTTAAAGAATTATCAGGACTACTATCACGGGGGTTGTTAGAGCCACATTAAAAGTAAAACTACCTTTTCACGAGTAAGGTTTGTGTGTCAAGTGCATTCATTCAGACTGTCAAAGTAGTATAGAGTACATCCCTCGCATTTTTGTAAATATTTCATTATATATTTTAATGGGACAACACTGCCCACCTTGAGGTGTACTCACTTTTGTGAGATCCTGTATTTACCTATAAACATATAGTGTGAAGGTAAACTACACACTATGTAAATGCAATGTAATTCACCAAGACATTTAATATGGCCTTACACTACACATATTTTAACAGAGCAACAATCAAAGTCCCATGTTTTCTATAAAACAAAATAAAATCAGTGCTGTTGTTTGGATTCAGTTGCTGCTATGAAAAGTAGTGTCAGAGTGGTTAGTGTTTCTGACTCTGGTTGTGGTTTGATCCTCAGACCAGCCACCTCTCAAATCTGCACGTCCTCCCCGTGATGCTGCAGGTTCTCTCTGGGAAACACCACCATCTAAAGATATGCATTATAATAATTGTTGACTCTAAATTGCCTATAGTGAATAGATGTGAATGAATGAATTCTGAGTCTGTGGTATAAATTAAACAAATATCACCTAACTATACCCATATAAGAAATATTTTTGCATTCAGTTACAATTCATTTTGAGAGAATATTCCATATTTTTGTGAAATAAGGTTTTACTGAACTTATTCTGGTCAAAGTTCATGATGAAACTGAACTTTTTCCAAGGTCATACTATTCAGTGATATCTGTCTAGTCTACTTGTAAACACTGTCCATTTTGAACAATTGCCCCAGAAGTTTACCGAAAACGCTTTGATAGTCCAGATGGGTCCAAGCAAGGCCAAATGACTGTAAAAAGTGCCACAGTTCTACCAAGACCTTCATCATTTATTGGCTTCAACAAAGTGACACAGATGGTGTGCTCAAAACACATATAATAGCCATCTCAGGACGAAGAGCTCTCATACTGCAGTGGCCATGGTTCAATTTAAGCTGGTATTAGTTTTAAGTTGTAGATCAAAAGTGGTACCAATGCTTTTTAGTGGTATATTATGCTCTAGTGTGCTTGTATACCTCTCATTTGACTTTATACTGCCATCCAAGTTTATAAAGCAGCTCGGGTTAGCAGAACAAATGTCTTCCAAGAATATCAAAGAATAGCTGTCTACAATGAAAGATTATATCAAGATCTTGGTAATTGAGTTCTGGGAGTAGGAGCGCTCCATTTGTACCATTTGGAACACCTTGAATACAAGCTCCACCTTCCTTGACATTTAACAGTTTATGATTTGTTTAAGCATTCTGTCAAGTCCACAGACTTTGTGGGGTATACAACTTCTGATGGAAACATTTAACCATTTAAATGTATTTTACAGTAACAGCACTTAGTAGAGACATGGATATAGTCTACTGAAGGAGGCTCTTAAACCAGACCTATATTGTGAATACTGTGAACCTGAATACTATTGTGGTTACTGGGAAAGGAAAGATCCAACATAAGGTTATAACAGCTTCCCACCTGAGCCTTGTGATTCGGCCATTTTGCAGCAGGGTCATCCTGACCCTTGCGGTTTTCAGTCTATTCATTCACATTTACTTTTACTGACTGACTTCATTTGAAGGTTTGGCTGAAAATGCAAGATCCCAGATCTCAGTGTATTTTGTCCATTCCATTAGTGTTGCATTAAGATTAGATTCACTCAATGGACACCCAAGTATTCTCATTTTTTAAAGAAATGTTATGTGAGCCTTCTTGTGTTTACTTGCCTCCCTCCAAGTCAGTGACAGGAAGCATTTATGACAATCATCTTTCTTTCTTTTGGAGTGCAGCCTCATCGTAAAATGGATAGATACAAAAATATACTGCTTTATTCAGACGTGTTAGTGGGAAGAAAGAAGCCCCAATTGTTGTAACATACATGTACATTCTACATGTATTTACATAAAAGTCAAAAAGACTTCCTAAGCTTTTCAAAGTAGTTTTTGATGCTTTTAGTTGTTAATACCACACTTGAACGTAGAGTAAAGATTGCAGGATTTGTTCGGACACACCGTACACTCGCCATACTCTGTGTGAATGGCAGTCTTAAAGCTGACACAAGAATAACCTATTAATAATAACTATTTTTAAGGTTCTTTTTGTGAGACAGAGAGCTTTGTTTACCTGCTTTACATGTTTCAACTAATTCCTGTAGTCATCGTCAGACGCGTCACATGATATTACTGTGACGTGTCTTGTAGGCTGTTTAAGTAGTTTTATCTGACCACCGAGAGCGGTTACCCCTACTGCCTGATGCCTTTTCCAGGTCGGCGTCCAGTAGTCGAAACATGTAAAGCAGGTAAACAAAGCTCTCTGTCTCACAAAAAGAACCTTAAAA